>JXCR01086166.1:4474-24158 GCA_002079205.1 Phalaenopsis hybrid cultivar | reverse complement strand
CATGATATCTACCTCCCAACGGGCGAAAGTCCAAGGACTAAGAAAAGATGCGAGTTTTATTGGTGGTGCATGCATAAGATTGGAGTGTAGTTGACAACTCTTGTATTTTTGCATGAAGTCCAACACATTTTGTTTGATCGTGGGCCAGGAGAAACCCTGTCTCATTGTTTTTAGGGCAAAAGCTCTACCCTCGAGATGCTCTCCACATATTTCAGAATGAACCTCTCGTAGAGCGTAATCAGCTTTAGAAGAGGAAAGACACCTGAGGTATAGATTTACAAATGTCTTTTTATATAGCTCATCCCCAGTAAGGATGAAGTTGACGGCCATACGCCGGAGGCGAATTGACGCGTTAGCATCATCGAACAATTTTCCACCTCAGAGAAAGGAGATCATGGGGTCCATCCAAGATGGCTCTTTTGGGTCATCTATAGGCAGTATCACCCAAGGGCCTTGGATGCTAAGAAGATGTATCTCCTTGATGTATCTTCTTTTACAGTGATATCCAGTTGTCGAAGTAGTGAGCTTAAAGAGGGCATCGACTCAGGTGTTCTACTCCCGAAATATGTGAACAATTTGGTATGTTTCGATCCGCGTAAGAAGTGTTTTCACCAGATTAATATATTGTACTAATTGTAAGCCATGGGTGTCAAATTCCCCCTCTACATGGGCTGCAATGAGCTGTGAATCAGTGTAGATGATCATATTTTGTACTTCAAAGTCGTTGACGAGTTTTAATCTTCGACAAAGGCTTCATACTTGGTGACATTATTGGCGGCTGAAAATTTCAAGTGGAGTCCGTACTCTAATATGTTTTTGCTTTGGAGAGATGAGTAATATTTCAACACCAGCTTTGGAGTTTCCATTTGCTCCATCCACGTACAGTTTCTACTGAGGTGAAGGGGGCATTGTGCACTCTACCAAAAAGTTGGCCAACACTTGAGGCTTGATGTTTTATCGCGATAGATAATGGATGTCAAATTCTCTCATTTCTATCGATCATTTAACTAATCTTTTTTATACTTCTGGTTTTTGCAGGATAGTCTTCAAAGGGAGTTGTGTGTTGATGTCGATAGTGTGGGCCTAAAAGTACGGACAATCTCCTTGCTGAGAATACCAGGGCTAGCGCAGTCTTTATCAGAGAGAATTGACTGCTTTTCAACTGAGCTTTCCACCCTGACCAGAATAGAGTTTATCGCGTGAGGTGAAATAGCTAAGTAGGTATATATCATCTTCCCTTCAACGGATTTTTGAGAGAAGGAGCAACAAAGTCAAATGCCTTGAGTTGTTCGAAAGCCGTATGACAGTCATTTGTCTACTGAAGGCCAACGTTCTTAGCACCTCTCAATATCTTGAAGAACGGTAAATACTTATCCCCAGAAAGAGCTAAAAAGCGAGATAGGGTGGCTATACGACCGTTTAAGCGTTGCACCTCCTTAATGCTCTTTGGAGGCACTATGTCTCTCAATGTCTTGATTCTTTCTGGGTTTAATTCAATTTTACGATGAGTATTCATGAATTNACATATTAATGCGTGCTAGAAAATTCGCGCCAGTAGAGTAACAAATTATTGTCTTGTTGTCATACACAGATTCAACACACTCGAAAAAAAGAAAACAACTAATAATGACACTNTGTTTGATAGGTTAGTAATATCAGGTGAGTTTGTCTAAAATGATCCAATACCAGCCAAAATATTTGGAACTTCATACCCGGAATCATGTGAACTTAGCTATATGAGACATGGGAACAATCAAACCTTGAAAATTATGAATTAGAAAAAGTTCAATAGAACTATTTTTATTGTTTGGCCCACACATGCCATATATTTACCATACATATTAATGCGTGCTAGAAAATTCGCGCCAGTAGAGTAACAAATTATTGTCTTGTTGTCATACACAGATTAAACACACTCGAAAAAAAGAAAACAATTAATAATGACACAAAAAATTTTTATGTGGAAAACCCTAAAAAATGAAAAACCACAGGGTCTGACAGTTGAAGAGTTCCACTATAAAAAGTTGATTACAGTTGCAACCACTTGTCCTACAAGCGAGAAAGAGTTACTAGGTTTCTCAAGTTACAACGTCGACTTGCTGATGAAATTGCTGTAAGAAGTGGATCGCAACCGATGGTGATCGGTGGCGACCAAAAGGTGACGGTTGACGATGGTCGGCGATGCTCGACGGAGGTGCTGGACTTCAGCTCGTTCTCAAAGCCTCAATATCTCTTCCTCAAGCCTCAATCTCCCCTTTCCCCTCATGAGGGGTGAGGTTTTATTTTTAGATTTTCAGGTGCAATTAATGCAGAAATATAAACCATTTTGATCAGACGGTCTTGAGAGTTTTCTTTGATTAGATGAAGTTTGATGAACATTTGTGGGCTTTAACAATGCCAAAATTGAGCAATCTCGGGCTTGTTTGATTCGTCTTGTCGAGGCGCTATATTCGACTATAAACTCGTCAGATTTGACATTCGTTTGTCCTTCCAAATATGTACAGAATGCTTTCAAAAGTGAGTTAATGATTTAATCTGAATTTGATTTGGCTCAGATTAGACTGATTTTGTACCATTGGATTCGCCTCGTTGAGCAGGACATTTTGACTATAAATTTGCTGAAATCTAAGCTATGAATGTTTTTTTATCAAGGTTTGAACATTTTTGTTCAATAAATTGCCTCAAGATTTATGTCATGTCTCGAAATTTGTGTCAGATGATAGAAATTTATTGATAACATATCAATTCCCTCCTTATTTTTGGGCAAGAACAATTTCATCATTCGAAAGTATCAAAATTCTGCGAACTTTAATTTTTCTTTTTTAATTTTTATTTATTATTATTGTTATTGCATAAGGTTTGGATGTTGTCAAAGTAAATGACAAACTGCTTTTTAGTGCATATATATATATATGTATAAAAAAACAAAATATTGAATAATGGGAGATTACACTTATAATGTATAATTACTATTAATATAAGAACTTATAGCTATTTCTCATATTAATTTATATTGGCTTATAAGCGGCGTGTGATAATTTCTCATATAATCGATACAATTTATGTTTAATCCGACTATTGAACTGGAAGATCTTATTAGCCAAAGCTTTTGAATATAACACAAATTCTCCGTGACATTTCAGTAGACTGGCGACTGAATGGCGGCATTATTCGGACCGCCTAACGGTGACAATTGAATTGTGGGAATTTAGGCGATTTTTAGAATGTGTCTAGATATATATTTTTGGCAGAATGTAAATAGGGGAACTCAAAACGTTAAATACATTTTATGCATACAAAAAAGTTAAATGGGAATTCATAGCATTTGCATATAACTTATGTATATGAATCCATGAATTCGAAGCAGATTTTATCATTTATTATTATTATTATTATTATTATTATTAATATTATTATTATCATTATCATTTTAATGGATTGCATTAATTTTAGTGGGATTGAGGCTTTGTTGTTGTAATGAATTGCTTTAATTTTTAGTTATGAATAATGAGTCTATAAATAGACAAGAAGAATATGAGAGAGGTGGAGTCCCCGTATCTTCCCAGTATCTTCCCAGTAAATGATTTGAGATTTCTCAGAAGAAGAAAGTCGTCCCCGCTCTATAGAGCAGATGAGCAATAAGATCTTTTTTTGTGTTGAGGCCAAGAGGAAAGTCATATTCGTCTTGCGTAGTAGGCGAGCAACGAGATCTTCTTGTTATGGCAAAGAGGAAAGTCGTGTCTTCCCTATCCTGTATAGCAGACGAACAAAATGATCTTCTTTCATGCTACGACCAAGAGGAAAGTTGTCTTTGTCCTGCATTGCAATCGAGCAATGAAATCTTTCACGTTGTGGAAGTGACGACAACTGAAGAATTTCATTCTGCTGAAAACCAAAGGAAGGGCCATAACTCGGAGGATGCAACGTCAATTCTGCGGAGAGCAACTTGATTTTGTTTCGAAAGAAGTACTACTTTTTAAATAACATGGTGGTGAAATTACCGACTTTATCCAATTGAGCATTTTCTCCTCGGTAACTGTTGTTCATGGGGAAGCCTTGAGAGCTGACCTACAGTTTTTCCGGCATCTGAGTTTATCGAAATCACGAAGTCGTTTGGAGTTTGTGTTGCTTAGTTGTCGTGTTGGGTGATGACAGTCATTATTGGGTTGACCGTTTTTTTATGAGTCGCGAGTTGATGTTTAAACTGACAATTTTAGCACGACTTTGCGGATTTTTTAGTGACATGCAAGTGCTTGTGATGTTTAAGCACAAGAAATTGGATTTTCTCCTTAAGAAATCGATAAGACGATGGTCCGTGAGATTCTTCTTTACAAAGAACGATTGACAGCTCTGTGGGAGGCGATGAAGGTTCTAGCAGTTATCTCTCTTCAGAATACTTAGTAAATACTGCAAATATTAGGATTTCGTGACTTTAAGGGGATACTGTTTGAGACGCAATACATTCATGAATTTGTGGGCGAGAAACCATTGTTCAAGGCCAAACTTTCATTCTACCCTGATTGATCATTGACGATAGCATTGAGGAAATTTAAGGACCTTCCAAACCAGCCCTCGTGGTATCCTCAAAGCGGCCCACAATGAACAACAATAGTGAAGTACTCCCTCAAAAACAATATGAAGGTTAAAGAATCGCAAAAGTCTCTATTTAGTCCTTTGACTATCCATATTTTCCCAAGAATGTGTTCTCATGAATGTACTGGGCTCTTGAAGGCTGAGAGTTTTGTAAGTTTTTTTAATTTTTTGTCATTATATAATCATGTTATTAGTCTGACCCAGACTTCTCTTCTTCTAGATAAATAAAATGGTGAAAATTCAGATGGGGCTAGGACTGACTCTGAGAAAATTGAACTCCAAATTTGTTAAGATCAGGTATCTCCAAGGCTAGTCTAAGCGCCGATATGAATTTGAGGTTGAAGGAGTCACGACTCTGGAATCACAGTTGACGGAGTGTAGTAGGACAAAACTCTCAACAATAACTACTTCTTTCTCGTTGCAACTTTAGGATCTTGAGAGAACACAAGAGGCATTGGTGGAGACACAAGTCAATCTCAGTGATAGTAATAGGAGCATGAAAGCTCTTAAGTCGACGGTGTTAGTCTAAGAGGCAAAGATTTGATTTTGTTGTCTGTAAAAGAAGTTGATGTTGCAGAGGTTAAGCAAAAAGCAGTGAGTGACTTCAAGAACTCGCTTCAGTTCAAGTGTATCATTCGAGACCATGTTTAGGAGGCTCGTGATCTGGTAATTATGTTGAGGCAAAGGAGATGCAAAAGTAGTTTATCAATGAAGGATTTATCTGTGATTTCCTGAAGGGGAGTCGTGTGGCGCAACGTCGAATCAGGATTTTTGTAAAAGGGCTCACTCCCAGTCAAGCTTCAGAGGATTATCCCTCAAATGATAATGGTGAGGACATCAAAAGTGAATTGAAGGTGTTCTCCAATTACGACGAGGTGACGAAGGAGAACGTTGACGTCGGTTAGTGCTCTAATCTTCCTTATATGCTTTTAGCGTATTTGCTTTTGTCATGTTGTAAAAACCATACAGATGTAGCTTTTTTCTTTTTAAATTTTATCGGAATGACGTATGAGCGATAATAATACGCATGTTAATCATCTTATTTAGTTATTTGAAATTGTTGAATATTTTCCCCCATGTATCTTTTTGTGATAATCTTGAAGTATGTTTTCTTTTCATGCCGCATTGGATACCAAATGTCATTTAGTTCTCATATGTGAGGAGGTTGTTGTGGGAATAAATCGCCCACGGTCTTTAACTTGCTCTAGGTTGTGCGTAAAGTATTACTCAATGATCTGAACCTGTATGGGAGAAGCCAACGGAAGTTCACCAAGGACTTTTTAACCTATTCGAGGTTGTTTGTTGGACCATTGCTCGCTTACGAACCTGTGTGGAAGGGGTCAGGTGTAGTCTACTAAGGACTGTTAACCTATTCAGGTTGTTATCGGTGTAAAAAATTGGTGATGTTAACCTATATGGAAGATGTTAGATCGAATCCCTTGAGATTGATCATTCTTTGGCTAAGATGCAATTAAAGTTGTGTATTTCTCATGTCGATAGCATGAAATGATTCGTGAATGAACCGTTGCACTTTCTAGCGATATCTTTCATGTTGAGGAAAATAAGTGAATGATATTCATTTAATAATTTTGAGATATATTGACACTATATGCAAGTTGCGATGTAATAACAGACAACAACAGACAATAACAAACATTGACTACATATGACTGGAGTGTTACTGGTAGTACTTACGAAGATTCTCTGTATTCCAAGTATGAGGCAGGATTTTCTTCTCTGAATCCTTGAGCTTGAAGGTTCCAGATTTGATCATGACAACGATGANACATTGACTACATATGACTGGAGTGTTACTGGTAGTACTTACGAAGATTCTCTGTATTCCAAGTATGAGGCAAGATTTTCTTCTCTGAATCCTTGAGCTTGAAGGTTCCAGATTTGATCATGACAACGATGGTATATGAGTCTTCCCAGAGGGGGGCAGTTTGTTGCATTGCGGACCACGGTCAACGACTTCAATACTACACAATGCCAAGTCACCGATAGAGACAGCTCAAGGTTTGACTCTCCAGTTGAAATGCGATCAACTCTTTGGCTGTAGGAAGCAGCTCTAAGGTGGACGGCATCGCTTGTTTCTGGGAGGTGATTCAAATGTTGCCGGAGTTTTTTCTCATTTTTATCCTAGTTAAAATTCTTAACTCGTGGGTTTATAACTTCGATGTCAATTGGGATGACACTCANGGTTTGACTCTCCAGTTGAAATGCGATCAACTCTTTGGCTGTAGGAAGCAGCTCTAAGGTGGACGGCATCGCGTGTTTCTGGGAGGTGATCCAAATGTTGCCGGAGTTTTTTCTCATTTTTATCCGAGTTAAAATTCTTAACTCGTAGGTTTATAACTTCGATGTCAATTGGGATGACACTCGGTGTCGAAACAAAAGTTATATGGAGTTTCCCCGATTGGAGTTTGCGGAGTGGTGCGATAGGCCCAGAGAACATTATGGAGCTCTTCCACCCACTGCCCTTCAGCCTTCTCAAGTCAAGTCTTCAACCCCTTGAGCACTGTTCGATCCATCACCTCTGTCTGTCTGTTCATTTGGGAATGCTCCATGATAGTTTGCACTAGGTGGATGTGAAGATTCTTGTAGATTGACGTGAAGAACTTTCCAGAGAAACGTGTCCCATTATCAGTGATAATTTTTGTGGGGAGCCTGAAATGACAGACAGTGTTTTCCCAAACAAACTGTTTGATATTGCCTTCAGTGATCTTGGCGAGCGGCTCAGCTTCTACTCAATTTGTGAAGTAGTCGACAGTCAAAATGATGAATTTTTGTTGTCCAGTAGCTATTGGAAACAGTCGCATGATATCTACCTCCCAACGGGCGAAAGTCCAAGGACTAAGAAAAGATGCGAGTTTTATTGGTGGTGCATGCATAAGATTGGAGTGTAGTTGACAACTCTTGTATTTTTGCATGAAGTCCAACACATTTTGTTTGATCGTGGGCCAGGAGAAACCCTGTCTCATTGTTTTTAGGGCAAAAGCTCTACCCTCGAGATGCTCTCCACATATTTCAGAATGAACCTCTCGTAGAGCGTAATCAGCTTTAGATGAGGAAAGACACTTGAGGTATAGATTTACAAATGTCTTTTTATATAGCTCATCCCCAGTAAGGATGAAGTTAACGGCCATACGCCGGAGGCGAATTGACGCGTTAGCATCATCGAACAATTTTCCACCTCAGAGAAAGGAGATCATGGGGTCCATCCAAGATGGCTCTTTTGGGTCATCTATAGGCAGTATCACCCAAGGGCCTTGGATGCTAAGAAGATGTATCTCCTTGATGTATCTTCTTTTACAGTGATATCCAGTTGTCGAAGTAGTGAGCTTAAAGAGGGCATCGACTCAGGTGTTCTACTCCCGAAATATGTGAACAATTTGGTATGTTTCGATCCGCGTAAGAAGTGTTTTCACCAGATTAATATATTGTACTAATTGTAAGCCATGGGTGTCAAATTCCCCCTCTACATGGGCTGCAATGAGCTGTGAATCAGTGTAGATGATCATATTTTGTACTTAAAAGTCGTTGACGAGTTTTAATCTTCGACAAAGGCTTCATACTTGGTGACATTATTGGCGGCTGAAAATTTCAAGTGGAGTCCGTACTCTAATATGTTTTTCTTTGGAGAGATGAGTAATATTTCAACACCAACTTTGGAGTTTCCAGATGCTCCAGCCACGTACAGTTTCTACTTAGGTAAAGGAGGCATTGTGCACTCTACCAAAAAGTTGGCCAACACTTGAGGCTTGATGTTTTATCGCGATAGATAATGGATGTCAAATTCTCCCAATTCTATCGATCATTTAACTAATCTTTTTTATACTTCTGGTTTTTGCAGGATAGTCTTCAAAGGGAGTTGTGTGTTGATGTCGATAGTGTGGGCCTAAAAGTACGGACAATCTCCTTGCTGAGAATACTAGGGCTAGCGCAGTCTTTATCAGAGAGAATAGACTGCTTTTCAACTGAGCTTTCCACCCTGACCAAAATAGAGTTTATCGCGTGAGGTGAAATAGCTAAGTAGATATATATCATCTTCCCTTCAACGGACTTTTGAGAGAAGGAGCAACAAAGTCAAATGCCTTGAGTTGTTCGAAAGCCGTATGACAGTCATTTGTCTACTGAAGGCCAACGTTCTTAACACCTCTCAATATCTTGAAGAACGGTAAATACTTATCCCCAGAAAGAGCTAAAAAGCGAGATAGGGTGGCTATACGACCGTTTAAGCGTTGCACCTCCTTAATGTTCTTTGGAGGCACTATGTCTCTCAATGTCTGGATTCTTTCTGGGTTTAATTCAATTTTACGATGAGTATTCATGAATCCCAATAACTTTTCAGATGTGACTCTGAAGGCACATTTAGTCGGGTTGAGGCGCATGTCGTATTGACGGAGAAGTCTGGAAAACTTCCAAATAAGAGATGTGTTGGGATGCTTCTAGGATTTTTACCGACATATCATCAACGTAAACCTCCATCATATGACCGAGAAGGTCTTTGAAGACCTTATCCATTAGGCATTAATAGGTTGCACCGACATTCTTCAACCCAAATTATAACTTGGTAGTAGTACAAACCCTTATTTATCTGAAAGGACGTGGATTCCTCGTCTATCAGATTCATCTTCATCTGGTTGTACCCTAATTATGCATCCATGAAACTAACTATCTTGTGTCCGGACGTGGCATCGACGAACTGATCTATTGCGTGGGAGGGGGAAACTATATTTCAAATAAGTCTTGTTGAGTTCAGTGCAGTCAACGCACATTCTCCATGGACCGCTATTTTTTTTATCGTGACGAAATTGGCCAGCCACGTTGGGTGGTGTACTTCGTGTATGAACTTTGCCTCCAAAAGCTTGTTGACTTCTTTCTCAATGACTTGTAAGCGATGTAGGGGGAAGTTGTGCTTCTTTTGGATGACCGGTTTAAAAATCAGATTTACTTTTAAAGAGTGCATGATCATTGTAGGGTCGACTCCTATCCAAAAATGTCTTGGTTCCTCTGGAGGAAATCCACATATTCCGATCTTTGCTCATCGGAGAGTAGGGAACCAAACTGCACCATTCATGAGGAGTGTTCATCGGAAAGCGAGACATGGATCAAGTCTTACATTGGAGAAGCCTGTTGAGTTACACCTTCATCTCGAAGATCAAAGTTCTTAATGCTAAGTGTCATCGATGCGCGTGATTGGGCTTGCCTGAGGTAACATGATTGCACTATCTGTTTTTCCCCTCGTACGATGTCGATTCCTGCTGGGGTTGGGACTTGAGCTTCAGGTGTGGCACAGAAGTCACGATGTCGAAGATGGATTTCAGGGGTCTCATAAAGATGGCATTGTATACTGATTTCGAGTTTACGATGATGAATTGGATTGAGTGGGTTGTCTGTCGAGGAAAATCTCCCATGATAATGGGGAGATTAATTGTTCCCTTGACCCTTACTGGTCGATTATCAAAATCATATAATTGCCCGGATATAAGTTGAAGTTTTTCTCTTGTCTGTCCCAAATTGAGAAACATGGAACAGAATAAGGCATCGACATAGCTCTCATTGTCAATCAGAATCTTCTTTACATCGTAGCAGTGTTTGTCAATTCTTGCGCTAATGACATGAGGGTCTTGGTGGGGGACTTGACTCCTTCCAAATCAGAATCATCAAAAGTGATATATTCGAAGTGTATTTCTTTTGTACTGGTTCACCAAATGTAGTGATAAGGACTTGATCGGTCGACGGGCCTCCATCAATTATCTGAATTTCCCCAATGACTAGGTGTGTATGTTGCCCTCAGTGAGAGCATTATCGGTATCAGCTGGTTTATTTTGCACAAATCAACCAAGATATCTTTGTCGAATCATTCTTTCAATCTCTTCCTTGAGCTGCTTACATGCCTTAGTGGTGTGGCCGCGACTTCAATGGAAATGACATTATTATTTCTGATTCCTCCAGTTAGGTTTTAGGGGTGAGTTCACTTAATCGTTTCCTCATCTTTGATGGACATCAGGACATTGACACGCGATGTTGAACCGTGTATACTATTTCTTAGGTCGATGCTCACTTTGTCGGTCAACATGTTGGGGAGGTAGGTCATGATTCTTCTGTTGTTCGGAATTTCTCTGTTTCGAAAGTTGATAATTGTCTCTGACATTACTCTTGCGCTTCCTCCCAAATTGCTCGAACTGCTCCTTATCTACGCCGATGGCCTCATTTGCAGTGATTTGAGCTTCAACACGGTGAACAAAGTTAGCATAAGAATGAGCTATCTTCCACACCTAATGATGAGTACAAGGATCCTGGGCAAAGCCCCCCAAGGAAAACTTCTCTCAGTAACTTTGAATTCACTCACGGAATCTGACTGGCTTAAGCGGAAAACCTGCAGAAGTAGTTCTTAAGCAATTCTCTTTCACTCTAGCGAAGTCCTGAGAGATGGGATTACTCTTTGATGATCTATTGGTTTGCCATGAACTACTCTACAAATAATCTAGCATGCTCGTTAAAACTGTTTATAATGCCCCCTAGCAAAGAGTAGAACTAGATGCGAGTTTGTCCTTTAAAAGTGATCAGGAGCACTTTACACAAAAGCGCATCAGAGGCACGCTGAATGTGCATGATAGTTTGATAGTGATCAATATGCTNCAGCTGGTTTGTTTTGCACAAATCAACCAAGATATCTTTGTCGAATCATTCTTTCAATCTCTTCCTTGAGCTACTTACATGCCTTAGTGGTGTGGCCGCGACTTCAATGGAAATGACATTATTATTTCTGATTCCTCCAGTTAGGTTTTAGGGGTGAGTCCACTTAATCGTTTCCTCAACTTTGATGGACATCAGGACATTGACACGCGATGTTGAACCGTGTATACCATTTCTTAGGTCGATGCTCACTTTGTTAGTCAACATGTTGGGGAGGTAGGTCATGATTCTTCTGTTGTTCGGAATTTCTCTGTTTCGAAAGTTGATAATTGTCTCTGACATTACTCTTGCGCTTCCTCCCAAATTGTTCGAACTGCTCCTTATCTAAGCCGATGGCCTCATTTGCAGTGATTTGAGCTTCAACACGGTGAACAAAGTTAGCATAAGAATGAGCTATCTTCCACACCTAATGATGAGTACAAGGATCCTGGGCAAAGCCCCCCAAGGAAGACTTCTCTCAGTAACTTTGAATTCACTCACGGAATCTGACTGGCTTAAGCGGAAAACCTGCAGAAGTAGTTCTTAAGCATTTCTCTTTCACTCTAGCGAAGTCCTGAGAGATGGGATAAATCTTTGATGATCTATTGGTTTGCCATGAACTACTCTACAAATAATCTAGCATGCTCGTTAAAACTGTTTATAATGCCCCCTAGCAAAGAGTAGAACTGGATGCGAGTTTGTCCTTTAAAAGTGATCGGGAGCACTTTACACAAAAGCGCATCAGAGGCACGCTGAATGTGCATGATAGTTCGATAGTGATCAATATGCCCGTAGGGGTCAGGTATCCCTTCGTAGGTGTCAATGTTCGGAAGTTTGAAGCCTGTTGAGATGAGGTGTTTGAGGACCACATCCGCTAAGGAAGAAGATTTATGGACGTTATGGTGAGTGGGGAAGCGATCCTTATTCTTTGGGGGAACTCTTCCCGAACATGACGTCATAACTCGTTACGAATGACATCATCTGGAATGACAATAAGACATGAAACTGCTAGGCGAACTGTGTGAGATGGATGAGTAGAGAAAGACTCCAACCACTAACTTGCGGTATCTAGGAGTTCAGCATCACAACCTGGCAGGGGTAATGCTTCCTCTTGCGGAGGGGGGTCGTTAAAAGTTCTTTCAAGCAGTGTGTTTCTTATAGGTCGATGAGTTAGTGGTAAACAAACTCTATCCAATAGTGTGGGTAGGGTAGCGGTTGTTGAGCCCCGTTTAGGAACTGTAAGATCTCTAGTTGAGACTCTTCCATTCTTCACATTCGGACTTCAAGAGAAGGACCTGACACGCCTTTTTCGGCAAGATAACGTCTCTCAATGTGGGAAGATGAAGAGACGTGCCGCCCTTGGCTTGGTGACTGCTCACTGGAATGATGGGTGTTGGAGCGGGATTCTCCATTGTAACGAATATTGTGTCTGGTGACCATGTAGTAAGACTAGCAAGTACTTCAGTGGTGGGATTGAAGTTTCCCGTAGACGGCGTTATGATGCGTGCTAGAAAATTCACGGCAGTAGAGTAGCAGATTGCCTTCTTAGTATGGTACGAAGATCCAACACACTCGAAAAAAAGAAAACAACTAATAACGATATTAGAAGTTATTATATTGAAAACCTGGAAAGAGAAAAATCACGGAGTCTGACCCAANCAACCTGGCAGGGGTAATGCTTCCTCTTGCGGAGGGGGGTCGTTAAAAGTTCTTTCAAGCAGTGTGTTTCTTGTAGGTCGATGAGTTAGTGGTAAACAAACTGCAAGTACTTCAGTGGTGGGATTGAAGTTTCCCGTAGACGGCGTTATGATGCGTGCTAGAAAATTTACGGCAGTAGAGTAGCAGATTGCCTTCTTAATATGGTACGAAGATCCAACACACTCGAAAAAGAGAAAACAACTAATAACGATATTAGAAGTTATTATATTGAAAACCTAGAAAGAGAAAAACCACGGAGTCTGACCCAGCCGAAGAGTCCACTATAAAAAGATATTTACACTTACAACCACTTATCTTATAGGCAAGAAATGGTTACTAGATTTCAGAAGTTACAACATCGATGAACTGATGAATTTATTGTAAAAAGTGGTCAGCGGTGACTGACAGGTGGTGGTCGATGACGATCGACGATGGTCGACGGCGGCCGAGAGGTGGTTGTTGACGGCGCCGGCGGTTGGAGCAGTGCTAGACTTCAACTCCTTCTTAAAGTTTCAAAGTCTATTCCTCAAGCCTCAAGCTTTCATTTTGCTCTCATGAGAGGGGTGAAGGTTTATTATAGTTTCAAATGCAATTAATGCAAAAATATGAACCGCTTTGATCAGACGGTCTGTAGAGGTTTTTTTGATTACACGGCGTTTGATAGACATGTGAGTGTCTTAATAATGTTGGTTTTGAGCGATCTTGGGCTCATTGGATTTGTCTTGTCGAAGTGCCTTAACAATGTTGGTTTTGAGCGATCTTGGGCTCATTGGATTTGTCTTGTCGAAGCGCTCAGTTCGATTATAAGCTCGCTAGATTCGACATTCATTTGAACTTCAAATATGCTCGAAAAATTTTCAAAAGTGGTTTAATGACTTAATTTTAACTTGNAAGGACGTGGATTCCTCGTCTATCAGATTCATCTTCATCTGGTTGTACCCTAATTATGCATCCATGAAACTAACTATCTTGTGTCCGGACGTGGCATCGACGAACTGATCTATTGCGTGGGAGGGGGAAACTATATTTCAAATAAGTCTTGTTGAGTTCAGTGCAGTCAACGCACATTCTCCATGGACCGCTATTTTTTTTATCGTGACGAAATTGGCCAGCCACGTTGGGTGGTGTACTTCGTGTATGAACTTTGCCTCCAAAAGCTTGTTGACTTCTTTCTCAATGACTTGTAAGCGATGTAGGGGGAAGTTGTGCTTCTTTTGGATGACCGGTTTAAAAATCAGATTTACTTTTAAAGAGTGCATGATCATTGTAGGGTCGACTCCTATCCAAAAATGTCTTGGTTCCTCTGGAGGAAATCCACATATTCCGATCTTTGCTCATCGGAGAGTAGGGAACCAAACTGCACCATTCATGAGGAGTGTTCATCGGAAAGCGAGACATGGATCAAGTCTTACATTGGAGAAGCCTGTTGAGTTACACCTTCATCTCGAAGATCAAAGTTCTTAATGCTAAGTGTCATCGATGCGCGTGATTGGGCTTGCCTGAGGTAACATGATTGCACTATCTGTTTTTCCCCTCGTACGATGTCGATTCCTGCTGGGGTTGGGACTTAAGCTTCAGGTGTGGCACAGAAGTCACGATGCCGAAGATGGATTTCAGGGGTCTCATAAAGATGGCATTGTATACTGATTTCGAGTTTACGATGATGAATTGGATTGAGTGGGTTGTCTGTCGAGGAAAATCTCCCATGATAATGGGGAGATTAATTGTTCCCTTGACCCTTACTGGTCGATTATCAAAATCGTATAATTGCCCGGATATAAGTTGAAGTTTTTCTCTTGTCAGTTTCAAATTGAGAAACGTGGAATAGAATAAGGCATCAACATAGCTCTCATTGTCAATCAGAATCTTCTTTACATCGTAACAGTGTTTGTCAATTCTTGCGCTAATGACATGAGGGTCTTGGTGGGGGACTTGACTCCTTCCAAATCAGAATCATCAAAAGTGATAGATTCGAAGTGTATTTCTTTTGTACTGGTTCACCAAGTGTAGTGATAAGGACTTGATCGGTCGACGGGCCTCCATCAATTATCTGAATTTCCCCAATGACTAGGTGTGTATGTTGCCCTCAGTGAGAGCATTATCGGTATCAGCTGGTTTATTTTGCACAAATCAACCAAGATATCTTTGTCGAATCATTCTTTCAATCTCTTCCTTGAGCTGCTTACATGCCTTAGTGGTGTGGCCGCGACTTCAATGGAAATGACATTATTATTTCTGATTCCTCCAGTTAGGTTTTAGGGGTGAGTTCACTTAATCGTTTCCTCATCTTTGATGGACATCAGGACATTGACACGCGATGTTGAACCGTGTATACTATTTCTTAGGTCGATGCTCACTTTGTCGGTCAACATGTTGGGGAGGTAGGTCATGATTCTTCTGTTGTTCGGAATTTCTCTGTTTCGAAAGTTGATAATTGTCTCTGACATTACTCTTGCGCTTCCTCCCAAATTGCTCGAACTGCTCCTTATCTACGCCGATGGCCTCATTTGCAGTGATTTGAGCTTCAACACGGTGAACAAAGTTAGCATAAGAATGAGCTATCTTCCACACCTAATGATGAGTACAAGGATCCTGGGCAAAGCCCCCCAAGGAAAACTTCTCTCAGTAACTTTGAATTCACTCACGGAATCTGACTGGCTTAAGCGGAAAACCTGCAGAAGTAGTTCTTAAGCATTTCTCTTTCACTCTAGCGAAGTCCTGAGAGATGGGATAAATCTTTGATGATCTATTGGTTTGCCATGAACTACTCTACAAATAATCTAGCATGCTCGTTAAAACTGTTTATAATGCCCCCTAGCAAAGAGTAGAACTAGATGCGAGTTTGTCCTTTAAAAGTGATCAGGAGCACTTTACACAAAAGCGCATCAGAGGCACGCTGAATGTGCATGATAGTTTGATAGTGATCAATATGCTCGTAGGGGTCAGGTATCCCTTCGTAGGTGTCAATGTTCGGAAGTTTGAAGCCTGTTGAGATGAGGTGTTTGAGGACCACATCCGCTAAGGAAGAAGATTTATGGACGTTATGGTGAGTGGGGAAGCGATCCTTATTCTTTGGGGGAACTCTTCCCGAACATGACGTCATAACTCGTTACGAATGACATCATCTGGAATGACAATAAGACATGAAACTGCTAGGCGAACTGTGTGAGATGGATGAGTAGAGAAAGACTTCAACCACTAACTTGCGGTATCTAGGAGTTCGGCATCACAACCTGGCAGGGGTAATGCTTCCTCTTGCGGAGGGGGGTCGTTAAAAGTTCTTTCAAGCAGTGTGTTTCTTATAGGTCGATGAGTTAGTGGTAAACAAACTCTATCCAATAGTGTGGGTAGGGTAGCGGTTGTTGAGCCCCGTTTAGGAACTGTAAGATCTCTAGTTGAGACTCTTCCATTCTTCACATTCGGACTTCAAGAGAAGGACCTGACACGCCTTTTTCGGCAAGATAACGTCTCTCAATGTGGGAAGATGAAGAGACGTGCCGCCCTTGGCTTGGTGACTGCTCACTGGAATGATGGGTGTTGGAGCGGGATTCTCCATTGTAACGAATATTGTGTCTGGTGACCATGTAGTAAGACTAGCAAGTACTTCAGTGGTGGGATTGAAGTTTCCCGTAGACGGCGTTATGATGCGTGCTAGAAAATTCACGGCAGTAGAGTAGCAGATTGCCTTCTTAGTATGGTACGAAGATCCAACACACTCGAAAAAAAGAAAACAACTAATAACGATATTAGAAGTTATTATATTGAAAACCTGGAAAGAGAAAAATCACGGAGTCTGACCCAACCGAAGAGTCCACTATAAAAAGATATTTACACTTACAACCACTTATCTTATAGGCAAGAAATGGTTACTAGATTTCAGAAATTACAACATCGACGAACTGATGAATTATTGTAAAAAGTGGTCAGCGGTGACTGACAGGTGGTGGTCGATGACGATCGACGATGGTCGACGGCGGCCGAGAGGTGGTTGTTGACGGCGGTCGGCGGTAGGAGCAGTGCTAGACTTCAACTCCTTCTCAAAGTTTCAAAATCTATTCCTCAAGCCTCAAGCTTTCATTTTGCTCTCATGAGAGGGGTGAAGGTTTATTTATAGTTTCAAATGCAATTAATGCAGAAATATGAACCGCTTTGATCAGACGGTCTGTAGAGGTTTTTTTTATTACACGGCGTTTGATAGACATGTGAGTGTCTTAACAATGTTGGTTTTGAGCGATCTTGGGCTCATTGGATTTGTCTTGTCGAAGTGTCTTAACAATGTTGGTTTTGAGCGATCTTGGACTCATTGGATTTGTCTTGTCGAAGCGCTCAGTTCGATTTTAAGCTCGCTAGATTCGACATTCATTTGAACTTCAAATATGCTCGAAAAGTTTTCAAAAGTGGTTTAATGACTTAATTTTAACTTATTTTGACTCGAATTGGACTAATTTTGGTATCATTGGATCTGCTTCGTCGAGCTATTCATTTTGACTATTAGTTTATTGAAATATGAGCTATAGATGATTTTTTATCATGGTTTGAACATTTCTTGTTCAAAAGATTGGCTCAGTTAATAGAAATTTGTTGATATCGTATCACATATAATGCACTTTATAAACACGGATGCACATACATGCATTGGGGTAGAGTGCCCACAATTTAAGTTTGTTCACCTAGTAATGGATGGTTTCTATGTCAAAGTTTGACTATATAAATTAAGACATAAGGTATTGGAAGCAATTTTGATTCAACTTTTAGCAAAATTAAAGGAATGTACCAAGGGGTTGTTTGACCTGCAGCATAACAAGTACAGTGCAATTTGTTGACAAGTGTTTTGAAAATCCGAGTATTTGTTCGTAGAAAAACAAATATAGTGTAAAATTATAATGCATTTGCGTACATTTTTTAGTTCAATTTCAATGTATTTGTTTCAATGGATTTGGGTAAATTCAGAAATACACTATTTGGTTTAAGTTGTTGTCTGTCACAGTCATATATCTGCTCAACAATATCGTCCTCAACTAACGACCGCCGCTGCTGCAGCCCATCATCTGTCTGCNATTTTAATTTCTATTAACTCGTCCTCAACTAGCGACCGCCGCTGCTGCAGCCCATCATCTGTCTGCCCCAGCTAGCTGTCGCAACTTGTTAACTCCCCGCCCCACCCCCCCAACTTCTCCAAGCACGCGCACGCACACACCATACTCACCCATGCCAGTCACCGCTTGTCACCGCAGTAGCGTGACTGTCTCCGCCGACGGCCTCCACTTTCCATCAACCTTCTCGTTGCTGCTGTATCCCAGCCCTACCCTCCGCGGCCAATCTCCGATACCGATCATCGTTATCATCGTTGTTGTCGGCCACCGTCACAGCCGCCTTCACTGCTATTTCTTTTCAAACTAAACAAGAAAGTGGNCACTACCCAAAACAAAAACGAGGTTCTGCTATCCTTCCCAATTCGATACAAAACAATCCAGGATATCGATCACAACAACATAACTACAATCTGTTAGAAGTTCAGCCACAATAACTGGCACGCCATTATAGATTCATGGGAGCTGTATCGGTAAGAGAGCAGAGAAAATTTTAGAGAATGTACTGGGATTCAATAAATCTTTTACTTAACTGTTTTCTATAGCTTCGGAATATATAGCTATCGGCTGTAGAACTTTTTTATATCATGTCAGAGCTTCATCCCACCGGAAGCTCCTATAGTCGGATCGGACAATTGAAATCACAAATTTAAGTCGTTGACTGCTCTATCTCTTCTTCAAGTTCAGATTCAGTAGTTATGCTTTCAGCTTGTCTGAACACTCTTCAAAATACAAGATCTTAAGAAAATGAATCCAGTTCATTTAAATTCGATATTTCAACCATCCTCACTCAATTTAAGCTCATCATGCATAGCATTAAAGCAAGTATTTTATACCTAATTGACATAAAAAAAACAAATAATCCCAAATCCTTAAACTATAGACAGCAAATGGTGAATATAGTTTTCTTGATGGCTTTACACCATGACCTGCTTCTCAAATCTTCCTACTAGATGGATTAACTCAGCCAAATCCCAACCATTCTCAATGGTTTGTGATGGATCGAAATTTAGCTGTCGAGCTCTACTCCACAATATCCTCATCAATATTACCATATGTTCTGAATTTAGATGTAAAAACATGTGGATCACCATTATGAATCGACTTCAATCCACAAATAGGTCTTGCATCATCCAACTAAAAAACGAGCTTATAATTTATCCATGGCTCTCCACCATAAAATCCAAGATAGATTCCATTGCTGCTATCAGGTCTGAGATACATGAGAAACTGCACTTAGCTACTCAAAACAATAGACAAATTGCTCTAACTTTAGTTCATATTAGAAACAAAAGCTATCAACATAATAACAATAGCAGAGCCAACTCAAATAATTTTTGCACCAAGGCAGTTCTCAACCAGAAATCATGACAATTTGAATCAACCTCAGATCACTTGCCGAATTTCATAAATATTATCATTTGATAGCTAAATGCTAGCATGAACCAACTTGTGATACCAGCTAGCAAACCCAGAAGCCATGATGGCAGTTGACAACTCACCCAAGAATGGCTCATAGGCACGGGAGCTATCTCTCATCTGATATCCGATCATAGGTAGGTACAAAATATTCAACTATATCATGGATCACAACAGATTACAGTCACTAATGGTCAGTC
>JXCR01086149.1:30718-50179 GCA_002079205.1 Phalaenopsis hybrid cultivar | reverse complement strand
GTCGCATATCTGGCGACGATGAAGGCGTTCCAGACTTCGATTGCATATTTGAAATTATGTCTCTCTCTCATACATAGCTCTCATTTGAGTATTCAAGTGGACCTCCCATTGGTTTCATTCGAACTCGTTAACGAGTTGTGAGTCTCTCGTGAGTCGTGCAAGTTTTATTTATATTTAATTACCTCTTTTAAGATGATTTATGTAAACAATTTAGTCTTTACTATGTAGCTAAGGACCTTTCATTCATATTGTATTTAGGTTCAAGTAAATTCAATTTAATTGCTCTTTTATGACTTACTGACCAAAATCCAACAACATTGAGGTAGCATTGTGACAGCCTCCAGGAATCATCCACCATTGGGAGGGTTGCATCGTAAGTTTAGATCTACCCACCATGCCAAGAAAGAAGTGTATGAGTGGCTTGCACTACGACCATATAGTAGTGTATCCCGCCACCCAAAGACATGCGTGTACGAGACTTTAAAATTGCAAGAGGATCCCCCGCCATGCCAAAAAAAGCATGTACTGGTGTCACTTGTATCTCAGGCACTTGCAATATATTTCCCTTATCAAGAAAAAACGCGTACGAGTATTTAATTTAAAATTGTCAATTGCGTCTCGATCGCNCCCGCCACCCAAAGACATGCGTGTACGAGACTTTAAAATTGCAAGAGGATCCCCCGCCATGCCAAAAAAAGCGTGTACTGCTGTCACTTGTATCTCAGGCACTTGCAATATATTTCCCTCATCAAGAAAAAACGCGTACGAGTATTTAATTTAAAATTGTCTATTGCGCCTCGATCGTCGCGTACGAGCTTCACCCCACCAGGCTAAGAAGAACGGTATAGAACTCCCCTTGGACGAGTCAAACGAGTCGAAATAAATGTTTTAGAAGCATTTTGATTTGCCTACCTGATGCGCCAAATGCCTTGCAATAGGCGTTTCAAGAATCACGAGTGTTATAACTTTCATGTGGTGGGGGCGATGCAGTGAGGCAATGGCTTCAACACACCTGCATGAATTTCACATACAAGATCTTACTATTCTACCCACATTAATCATTTGCATATGCACACATCACATTAGGTGAGCTCTTGCATTCTATTTTCTATTGGACGTCATTTGAGGATGGTTAAAGTGATTTGAACTCGATTTAAGCATGTTTCGCTGTTAGCTTATCGTTCATGCTTTGCTCCGCTACTTACAATCATGAAAGAATCCCCCTTGGTTAATTTCAACGTTCAAAACCCAATTGTGGGCGCCGTTTTACAAGCGGGCATTATTAAGATCAATTTTGGCAGTTGCCAAGGAATTTTGACGTTAATCGCGCAATGTTCAATTGGCTCATCTTGTGGATTATATGTGAGGGTCAGCATGCACACATACATATCTTATAATATATATATATATATATATATATATGAAGATATCAAAGGAAATAAAAAACAAACAAGAAAACACAATCTTGAGAGAAGATTAACTTGAACTAGTTAAGCCAAGTAATTTTACTAGAGAAAGCACCAGTTTCTATATTGTCATGGGCCTGGTCTATGATGCATTGTATCAATTCTCTCAATCTATTCAAGTTTGTCAAGCTTTCTTAGGTTCCACACGATAATTCACATTAAATTTTAAGTCAAGTGTCATACCCTAGTATTTATTTCAAGTCTCTATGAGAGATTTAGTTTTAAATCTAACTTCATATTGAGATGTCTTAGTTCTCTTTTCTAAAAGTTTACTAAATAAAATATAATTTCACCTTTATGAATTATGTTAAGAATAAAATGACACAACACAAATGCATGATCAAGAANCTTCATATTGAGATGTCTTAGTTCTCTTTTCTAAAAGTTTACTAAATAAAATATAATTTCACCTTTATGAATCATGTTAAGAATAAAATGACACAGCACAAATGCATGATCAAGATTTAAATAAGAACATGACATCAACAAGCATCATTATCAATAACCATCATCAGCAACTCAAAGAATAAGATAGCCAAGCAAAAAATTTGACCCTTTATGACGAAATCACACATGCTTAATTTAAGGGCCACACAAGTTTTCATAAAGGCCATAAACATTCTCCTTGATTAGAAAATTGATGGAAACACATTTTTATTGTCTGTAATACTCAAGAGTTGGGCACTCAAGCAAGTATAAATAAAGACTAAACCCACTGAATACAGTCTCCTTCCATTTCTATGTTATTAAAAATTTTCAATTTGTATCTTCTATTTTATAATTTTTTTTCCTTGCATGATTAGCCATATCCTTAATTCATAGGTTACATTATAACTAACCCAAATTCAATTTCAAATCATGGAAACCAGACATCATATGACCATATATCCATGAGTTTACAAATATCAATTATCAGCCATATAGCACTCTTCTAATTATTATATAATGAAATTATATTTATTTGTGCAAAGTCTGTGAAAATAATTGATGACTGCATAATCATTTTAAACTTTGGTGAGCGCACACATATCCACTTCTATGTTATTAAAAATTTTCAATTTGTATCTTACTTCTATTTTATAATTTTTTTTCCTTGCATGATTAGCCATATCCTTAATTCATAGGTTACATTATAACTAACCCAAATTCAATTTCAAATCATGGAAACCAGACATCATATGACCATATATCCATGAGACTAATATCAATCATCAGCCATATAGCACTCTTCTAATTATTATATAATGAAATTATATTTATTTGTGCAAAGTCTGTGAAAACAATTGATGACTGCATAATCATTTTAAACTTTGGTGAGCGCACACATATCCACTCAATCCTCTCCTCTCGTCACTTGAGCTATTCTTGCTCTACAAGNCAAACGAGTCGAAATAAATGTTTTAGAAGCATTTTGATTTGCCTACCTGATGCGCCAAATGCCTTGCAATAGACGTTTCAAGAATCAAGAGTGTTATAACTTTCATGTGGTGGGGGCCATGCAGTGAGGCAATGGCTTTAACACACCTGCATGAATTTCACATACAAGATCTTACTATTCTACCCACATTAGAATCATTTGCATATGCACACATCACATTAGGTGAGCTCTTGCATTTTATTTTTTATTGAACGTCATTTGAGGATGGTTAAAGTGATTTGAACTCGAATTAAGCATGTTTGGCTGTTAGCTTATCGTTCATGCTTTGCTCCGCTACTTCCAATCATGAAAGAATCCCCCTTGGTTAATTTCAACGTTCAAAACCCAGTTGTGGGCGCCGTTTTACAAGCGGGCATTATTAAGATCAATTTTGGCAGTTGCCAAGGCATTTTGACGTTAATCGCGCGATGTTCAATTGGCTCATCTTGTGGANCTTCTCATTCAAAAAGCGCACAAGGAAATTTCTGTTTCTAAACTGAAGAATTAACATAATTCAGTCAAGCTTGAGCACATTGCTATATATATATTTTTTTGAAAAGCATTACCTTTGAAGAGAATCTGCTGGAATTTGATTTCTCAGGAGACGAATCTAACATATCAGGCAAGGAAGAAGATATCTTCCTTCCTATTCCTTTTTGATAATAAGAAAACTGTGAATTCGGTTGCTCCATTTTTTTAAAATTTGAACCAGAGCCATTATTAGTGAACCTTGCATCAAAGGGTGAGAATTCTCCAAGCAATTTTACTCTTGGTCGTCCAAAATCTGTTGTTTTGATCGATTCAATATTCAAAAAATGATCAGCTGTAGAAGACATAATATTTAATCTACTTTAATTGTTTTCTACTGAGATGTTGCTGCCTTACCTACATCTTCTTCCTTCATTGGAAAGTTAGTAACTGTGTTTTTCTCAGTTTCTGATTTCAGACAGAATTCAGATGAAGGTGGAGATGAAAATACGTGCAATGAGTTCAATTTCTGACTTCGAAAATATTTATGAAAAGAACATAACAACCCAACTACAATGATCAATAAACCAATGAAGATGGAAAAAATGCGAAGTGCCTCTTCTGAGAGAATGCTAGAACTGTAATCTGACTTAAGTTCTGTATCAAAGGCTGCTGAGAAGTTGAAGTTGTGAAGGCCGTGATCGTTTAGAGAAGTACTCTCTTCTAGTGCTGAATGAGAAATCGTTGAAAGCTCAATTGAGTCCAAGCTCGGATTCTGAAATTTATCTTCTTTAATTGTGGACAAGCTATCAGAAACATGTTTGACTACTGAAACTAGTGAGGATTCAACACTTGAGCTAGAAAGTTTGTTTTCTTTCAGAGTCTCAACGCTACTGATATATTTATTTGCTTTTATTTCTTCAGTCAATGTACCAAAATCCATCAGGTTTTGACCCAGATCCATCTTTTCTTTATCCACAGAACCATCATCGACTAAACCTCCATGTTTTAGTAACAAATGATTAACTTCAGCAGACAACTCATTTCTGATTCTTTCACTCAATAATTCTTCCTTTCCTGCGCGCTCTCTTCTAATAACTCCGTCAATCTCTAGTGAAACAGATAAATTTTTATCAAGGTAACATAATGATTCCTCAACAATTGGGCACATCTCATACAAGCTCATGAACCTCCCCAACAAATTTTTCGGAAATAGGTCTTTCCCTTCCAATCTAAGAGGAGTCCCACCCTGAATCTTCTGAATATTAGCTGCAGGGCTCTCATATCCTCCAATAGAAGGATAACCAGAAATCATGCAATATGAAATGAACAATAAAACTACAAATATAGGAATCAAACTCCAAACCACACATGAATAAAATGGCTTCTCCTTCAACTCCTCTTCCTCTTCATGCTCATTCTCATTTTCCCTCTTACTTGAAGAATCTAAAGAGGAAATGGAAGATGCCGAGTGTGCCCCTTCATTTTCTTTCCTCTCTCCTTTAATGCGTTTAAGGAGTTCTCTCCGTCGATTAGGATTGTAGCGAAGAAACTTTGGCCTCGGGGAGGTGTAATTAGTAAAAGGATCATAAGAATGCAAGGAGATGGGTGAGTTATGGAAGGAGGCTCCCCTTGGATGCACACATTGCATGCATTTATTAGATTGAGGGGTGCCCTCAAGATAAGATCTTTGAGAAGAATCCAGCAACAAGTCTTCTTTCCTCTCAGCCAAGATCTTCTTCTTGAAAGATGATGGAGTATTCGAGAACAAAGCGATCTTCTTTTGTTCAGCCTTCAAATCGCGCGACTTCGTTGGGGCTTCGTTGTGATGAAAAGAGAACTCATTCTCGTCAGTCTCTGCAACACTAGTACTGGAATCCTTTCTTCGTTTGAGTTCTAGCAAAAATCAGACACAGATTTAAAAGAAAAGAAAGGCGAGGGTGAAGATGGAGATGGAAATCCGTAATATTCATACCTGAACGGTTCAGATTTGTCTGTGAATTTAGTGGGTTACTTCTCTTGAATGGATCCATCAGAAATCTTCTTCCCTTTCTCTTCTTCTTCTTTTTCTCCTCCAAAGGAACTATCGGTTACTCTATCGGGGCGCTCGAAAATGACGATGGGTTATAGCATATGGGTTAAAGTTTCAAATTTCGAATGAGATTGAAAAAAATGACCGTTACAGACTGCATCGGTTACAGTACCGTGTTAGTGGAGAGACCATTACACTGCCAAATGGTTGTTTGGGCAGATCTTGGCATGGTATTTTCATAAATTATTTTGCTGATTAATTTTGGAATTTAAATTCGGTGATTCGAATAAAATTTTAGTAATTATTATTGATGATAAGGTTAAAGGATATTAATCACTAAATCATTAAACTAATTTAATAACTAATGTAATTATATTTAATCATTAGACTATTAATTAAAAATTTAAGAAAATTATTTAAGATTTTGAATCATAATTACCATAAGATGACATCCAAATTAATTATTAATCAATAATTTATAAAATTAACAAAGCATAGTAATTTATACTTAGTTAAATTAAATGATGAGCAGTGCCAATTTATTTAAATTATTTTTTAATAAACAAATAATGATTATTAAAATTAAAAACATTAAATTAACATCTCTCCGTTAATTAAAACTCGTTAATATTTTTTTCAATATAGGAAAGTTTAGGCCGAAAGGGCAAAATGTATGATTCGAACTTGCAACTTCACGGTGATAAATTAAACCGGATCACTGTCATATAGCCGCGATGTGCGGCTGTGATCGGAGGGCGCGCGCAGCTCTGCGTGCGCCCTTCGCACGCAATAATCGCTCCAACTACTATGACTTCCGTAAGTTATTGGGCCTCATTAACATTAATAATTCAAAATTTGACTAAAAATTTTGGGAAAATTTAAATATAAGACTCTTCAAAGAGGCAGAAATAAAAGAGGCTTACATACAATAAAAGGAGACCTATAACTAAATAACAAAAGTGCAAAATAGGTGTAAAGAGAGAGTATGAGCTCGTACTAAATTCCTTCATTCAGGAGTCATCACCCAAATGATGAACAACAATAAAACCATACATATAGCAGAAAGAAGAGGGGAAGGAATAGGAGCTTCATACAGCTAGTATATATGAGTTCCAAAATCATTCTACGAAAATATAGAGTCCCTTAACGGTGTAAGGGATTTCTTTGTCGAAATGCCAATATTTGCTTTTGAGTCTAATAGCAAAAACAATTTTCTCTGAACAAATCTTCAGAGAAAGGGACATTAACAAAAATTATAGACTCTCTTTCCCAAAATAGATAACATGTGAATTGAATGAAGGAAGAAACTTCTTAAAATATATCACCTGATATCTCTAATAATTAATTCATATTAATTATTATGAGATAATAGAAAATAATATAAAATAGGAAAACAAGTAATTCCTAATATATGAAAAGAAAATATCTTCTTATATTAAGGAAATAAGTTATTTCTCATAACTTTTTCTATGGATAAATTATTTCATATTAAAGTCTTAAAAGGAAAAGGCAATAAATCTTGTAATTTAAATTAGATATTTCAACACTCCCCCTCAAGTTGAACATTGAACATGGTTGAAAACCATATTCAACTTGAATTTGAAAATATCAGCTGTGGTATGCTGATTGGACATGTAATATCAATTTGCCAGAAAAGCTCCAACAATCCTCAAATCGTAAGTGTCGAAACATGAGAAAGTCGAAGCCTGAGAGTGTCGAAGCCTGAGAATGACTGAAGCATGAGAGTGGCCTGGACGAGGACTAAGCTCAATTTCGAGACATTAATGAATTTGTAAGTCACCGGTTGACTGATAATTGCATGAAAGTTGCAAGAAGGTTGCAGGGAGGTTGCAGGAAAGCTGCAAGGAGATTGCAGGAAAGCTGCAAGGAGGCTGCAGGGAGGTTGCAAGAAAACTGCAGAGGACCGACGATAATGCTCAAGAAAGTTGTAGTGCTCGGAGAAGGCTGCAATAATGCTGCAGGAAAGAGCAGTGTTTTTCTTGGGAAGAGCTAGCCAAAATCTGCATGGAAAATTTTGTTGAGGTAGATCCGACGACTAGAAAAGCTGCATGAGGAAGGTCCAATGGCGAGAAAGGCTGCATGGGAGAGAACCGGCTGCAGGAGTAAGCCCGAAGGTCCAGTCGGCAACAGATATGTCCGCAGAAAAGTTCTGGCGGTAGAAAAGGTTGCAGGAGGGAATTTCACCGGCAGGAAGGACTACATGAAAGAGTTTCAGTGGCAGGAAAACCATCAGGGGATAAGTCCCGCTGTAGGGAGGTGCCTCGACGGTCCTGGAAGAAAATCAGGAGGTCCGACGGCTGGAAGATCTCGCGGGAAGGGTCTGTGACTAAAAAACTGCAGGGAAAACAACCATGAGAGAGCCCGCAAGAAAGTCAGTTCTCTGTGTGGTTCTGCGAGGGACAACAATTTCCACCAGAGAGTAAAAACTGGAATTTCAATTGGAGATCTTCTGTAATTTGCACTGGAGAGAAAAAAAAATCTCACTGACAAACCAAAATTTCTACTATAAAGAGAAAATAATGTTTGTTGTTTGCTGAAAAAGCAAGCCTGCAGTTGCCCAAATGCATGCGCAGGGAAAATCGCTGAAATCGCAATGGTATAGTGAACCAGACACCTACACAGGGAAAAAATTGAGGCACAGCAAAGGCTGCAGAAATTGATTTCGACAACTGGCGGCGCCTGCATAGGGAAAAAGCGAGGTATAACAGAAGCTACAAGAATTGTCGGATGCAGAGAAGAATGTAGAGAGATATCTGGTTCTGATGAATGCTTGGAGAAGGTCCGGTTAGAAACACAGCTCCCCCTGACGTGTGGGCATGGAAAAAAAGATACTGCAGGAGAAATGGACGGCTTGTCCGATCCACATTAGAGATATCTCCGGCGAGATGATGATGAGGCGGGTGGCTGCATCGATGGTGTCGCCCTCGCGAGTTCACTGAATTCGCGAGTTCCAGGGATTCAACACCATCATCGAAAGGAAATCTTGATTTCTACTATAGGAATATTCCTTGGATTTCCTCTTGTTGCTGCGGAGATTGGAACGTGTTTTCCATTCTTGGCCTAAGGAAATAGGAAGGAACCTGCAGAATCGGAAAGCTAGAAGAATCTGAAGGCGAAGAGTGGCAATGGGAGCGTTGTTGCGGGAGAAGAAGATCCCGATTGATCCGGTGGCCCATCGGAGTACTTGGTGGAGGTGATCGATGAGGTTGATCGGAGTGCACGAAGTCGTAGATCCATCTCATCCAATCTTCCCACTCCGTTTTATCTTTATACCAGCAAGAAATGACGAACATAGCTTTGTAGTCGGATAGAGCAGCGTACGGGGAACAACAAGTGCGCCTGGAGGTCTTCATGATCGGCAAGCGACCGCCCCTGAAACTCCAAAATGGGAATGGATTATGCGAGCGCAGTAGAGTATCCAAATCGCTTGGGAAGAAGATTAGGATCGAGGTCATCGTCAAAATCAGTTGCACGAGCGAAGATGTCGTTTTGGGTGAAGTTGATGCGCTAGCAACAAGTCTCGGCGAAACCGACGTAGAGCAGAGTTGCTAGGGGTTGGGAGAAAAAAAATCATTATTCCCTTCCCTTCCTGCATAGAGGATGGTAGGAAGGGAGTCCAACAATTCTCAAATGAGGGTAGGTGACAAGAAAAAAAAATTAGGCTCTAATACCATGTTGAAATTTAAGAATAATGCGGAATACTTTAGAATCACTTAATTTCATTGATATGAATGAAGTTATAAATAACCCTTACAAGAATCTTATAATAGCAAACATAATAAAAAAGGAAAGATATATCACCTGATATCTCCAATAATTAATTCATATTAATTATTAAGAGATAATAGGAAATAATATAAAATAGGAAAACAAGTAATTCCTAATATATGAAAAGAAAATATCTCATTATATTAAAGAAAGAATTTAGTCCTCATAACTTTTTCTAGGAAATAAATTATTTCCTATTATAAGTCTTAACAAAAAAGGCAATAAATCTTATAATTTAAATTAGATATTTTAACAATACAAATAACCCACAAGGGGAAATCTCTCCTTTAGCAAACATCAACTTGCATGACATTTCACCAAAATTTTGTCTTTAAACTTAATTCCAAGGGGACCCATAGTGAAACGACGTCAATTAGAAAGGAGGGAGTTGGGATTATGGTGTTCTAGAAAAAAATTCTAAAGGATCTTAGTTTTTGTACAAAGTGTTTATGATGTTCTAACTAGGAATGACAAGCCCATCATTATCCTTAGGCTTAGAGGTAGCACTTCAAGCAATGTTATGGATATTTTTGTCTTTTTCCTTATGATGAATAAATTTTCTTAATAATGAAAGATAGCTTCTTTTTCAGACTATTGGAGATAATAGTAGACATAAACTAGTAATATAAATAATTCCAAATGGTGGCTCAAACTAAGTGAAGCTTGTGGGAAAAAGGGAAGACTTTTTTGTTTTCATTGCCCAAGACAAGGGTTCATTCTATGAGAGTTATACGTAAATCAACAACTTTAAGCTTAAAAGAGTTGTTAGGAATGCCCAAGGTAGATTTTTGTGTGAATACTCAAGAGTTTCACAAATTTTATGTTTGACATGCTCTTGAACTACTTTAGAGAACCAAATAGTAGATTTGAAAGTGTTGTCACGTTAATTGGAAGCATCATCAAACATTTAAAGCGCATAAACCATACATGTAGCTGAATTCATGGAGGCTCTGCCAAACACAAAAATATCATTAGCATAAATTAGATGGTTAGCTATATGATTATTAATCCCATAAGTAGCAACTTGAAAATGAAGATTCATAAGTTTTAAAAAAAGCATCCATTAAAATAGTAAAGAGATAAGGCAAGAAGGGATAAGCTTATATAAGTCCACAGTTAATGGTGAAGTAACCATGCAATTCACTGTAAATGATTACAAAAAAATAGAATTGAGCCCTGCATCCCTTTATCCACCTAATTAATTGGCTAGGAAAACCCAAAACAACCATTCTATCACAGAGAAAACTTCTATCTACTCTATTAAAAGCTTTATGAAGATCTCTTTAAAAACAAAAGGCTTTAGGGTGATTGATAATATTGAAACCTTGAAGAAATCATTCAATAGGTAAAGATAATATTATCAGTTATATATATTCCCGAAATGAAAATATGTCGAACACGATAGATTGTAGAAGGAAGATTAGCTTGATTAAGATTGCTAGCTATAAGCTTAAAAATGACATTTTATATAAGATTTTACACAAGAAGATAAAAACTTAAATCATTAAGTCATTGTTTAGTAATATCATAATTAAGAGCATTTTCAGATGAATTGGAGTTGTTAAAAGAGAAGAGAAGTAAGACGCAACCTCATTGGTAATATCAAGATTCGTATGAAGCCAAGTATTACTTCATATAAGTCTTCTAATGCTGTTTGTTCTATCTCACTTCAATTATTTGGTAGAGGAACTTTATGTAATCTTTGCCTTTCCTAAGTGTTAGTTATGGCTCAAATACCAGATAAGGGATGGATGCTAGAGCGGAACAGAGCGAGCCAGCGGAGTGGAGTGGAACCTCGTTAAATATTTGTGGGTTGGGGGGTGCGGGGGCAACACCCTCATGGTACGACAGATGGGTAATTTTGTAACTACATATTGTACTCTAGAGTTATATATATGGCTTGTTTTGTAACCCTAGTGATATGTTGTACTCTTTTTCTGAATTAAAAGAAAGCCGCCGCTCTGCTCCCAATGACGTAGGCATCTCTGTCAAAGCTTGTAAAATCTTTGTATTCTTCTTCTAGATTTGAGTTTCATTGCCTTAAATTTTTCAACACTAAGAAATACACATTTTTCTCTCAAATCTCTTTAAACAAAGAAGTGATAAATTTCAAAATAAAACAATANTTACTTCTCTTGAATGGATCCATCAGAAATCTTCTTCCCTTTCTCTTCTTCTTCTTCTTCTTCTCCAAAGGAGCTATCGGTTACTCTATCGGGGCGCTCGAAAATGACGAAGGGTTAAAGCATATGGGTTAAAGTTTCAAATTTCGAATGAGTTTGANTGAGTTCATCCAACTAGTTGAAATAAATAACTTCAGCAGAGAAGACAATGTTTTCAGAGTGAAAGAAAAATTATTCCTTTAGTTCTTGTGTACAACCCCATTCAAATGAGACAAAGAAAGAAAAAATAAAAGCTTGGTGAAATCTTAGGATCTTTAGGCTATAAAGGTTGATAAAAACGCATGAACTTTTGAGAAAAAACTAGTCTTTTCGAGGCCTTGTTTTCTATCTTCACCTACATCATCATAATTTCTGGCCTGCGAGAACTTCAGGGCGGGAAATAAATAAAAAAAAACCCAGTCATATAACATATTATTGTGAATATCTAATTCTAAAACACTAGTTTTGTTTGCAAGAAAATAGTGTAATTAAGTGATTATAGAAGTATCATAATCATGTAAATCGACCCTTGCATATCTATCTTATCAAAATGCTGATGAAAACTTCTCATTCAAAAAGCGCACAAGGAAATTTCTGTTTCTAAACTGAAGAATTAACATAATTCAGTCAAGCTTAAGCACATTGCTATATATATTTTTTTTTCAAAAGCATTACCTTTGAAGAGAATCTGCTGGAATTTGATTTCTCAGGAGACGAATCTAACATATCAGGCAAGGAAGAAGATATCTTCCTTCCTATTCCTTTTTGATAATAAGAAAACTGTGAGTTCGGTTGCTCCATTTTTTTAAAATTTGAACCAGAGCCATTATTAGTGAACCTTGCATCAAAGGGTGAGAATTCTCCAAGCAATTTTACTCTTGGTCGTCCAAAATCTGTTGTTTTGATCGATTAATATTCAAAAAATGATCAGATGTAGAAGATATAATATTTAATCTACTTCAATTGTTTTCTACAGATGTTGCTGCCTTACCTACATCTTCTTCCTTCATTGGAAAGTTAGTAACTGTGTTTTTCTCAGTTTCTGATTTCAGACAGAATTCAGATGAAGGTGGAGATGAAAATACGTGCAATGAGTTCAATTTCTGACTTCGAAAATATTTATGAAATGAACATAACAACCCAACTACAATGATCAATAAACCAATGAAGATGGAAAAAATGCGAAGAGCCTCTTCCGAGAGAATGCTAGAACTGTAATCTGACTTAAGTTCTGTATCAAAGGCTGCTGAGAAGTTGAAGTTGTGAAGGCCATGATCGTTTAGAGGAGCACTCTCTTCTAGTGCTAAATGAGAAATCGTTGAAAGCTCAATTGAGTCCAAGCTCGGATTCTGAAATTTATCTTCTTTAATTGTGGACAAGCGATCAGAAACATGTTTGACTACTGAAACTAGTGAGGATTCAACACTTGAGCTAGAAAGTTTGTTTTCTTTCAGAGTCTCAACGCTACTGATATATTTATTTGCTTTTATTTCTTCAGTCAATGTACCAAAATCCATCAGGTTTTGACCCAGATCCATCTTTTCTTTATCCACAGAACCATCATCGACTAAACCTCCATGTTTTAGTAACAAATGATTAACTTCAGCAGACAACTCATTTCTGATTCTTTCACTCAATAATTCTTCCTTTCCTGCGCGCTCTCTTCTAATAACTCCGTCAATCTCTAGTGAAACAGATAAATTTTTATCAAGGTAACATAATGATTCCTCAACAATTGGGCACATCTCATACAAGCTCATGAACCTCCCCAACAAATTTTTCGGAAATAGGTCTTTCCCTTCCAATCTAAGAGGAGTCCCACCCTGAATCTTCTGAATATTAGCTGCAGGGCTCTCATATCCTCCAATAGAAGGATAACCAGAAATCATGCAATATGAAATGAACAATAAAACTACAAATATAGGAATCAAACTCCAAACCACACATGAATAAAATGGCTTCTCCTTCAGCTCCTCTTCCTCTTCATGCTCATTCTCATTTTCCCTCTTACTTGAAGAATCTAAAGAGGAAATGGAAGATGCCGAGCGTGCCCCTTCATTTTCTTTCCTCTCTCCTTTAATGCGTTTAAGGAGTTCTCTCCGTCGATTAGGATTGTAGCGAAGAAACTTTGGCCTCGGGGAGGTGTAATTAGTAAAAGGATCATAAGAATGCAAGGAGATGGGTGAGTTATGGAAGGAGGCTCCCCTTGGATGCACACATTGCATGCATTTATTAGATTGAGGGGTGCCCTCAAGATAAGATCTTTGAGAAGAATCCAGCAACAAGTCTTCTTTCCTCTCAGCCAAAATCTTCTTCTTGAAAGATGATGGAGTATTCGAGAACAAAGCGATCTTCTTTTGTTCAGCCTTCAAATCGCGCGACTTCGTTGGGGTTTCGTTGTGATGAAAAGAGAACTCATTCTCGTCAGTCTCTGCAACACTAGTACTGGAATCCTTTCTTCGTTTGAGTTCTAGCAAGAATCAGACACAGATTTACAAGAAAAGAAAAGCGAGGGTGAAGATGGAGATGGAAATCCGTAATATTCATACCTGAACGGTTCAGATTTGTCTGTGAATTTAGTGGGTTACTTCTCTTGAATGGATCCATCAGAAATCTTCTTCCCTTTCTCTTCTTCTTCTTTTTCTCCTCCAAAGGAACTATCGGTTACTCTATCGGGGCGCTCGAAAATGACGATGGGTTATAGCATATGGGTTAAAGTTTCAAATTTCGAATGAGATTGAAAAAAATGACCGTTACAGACTGCATCGGTTACAGTACCGTGTTAGTGGAGAGACCATTACACTGCCAAATGGTTGTTTGGGCAGATCTTGGCATGGTATTTTCATAAATTATTTTGCTGATTAATTTTNGATTTGTCTGTGAATTTAGTGGGTTACTTCTCTTGAATGGATCCATCAGAAATCTTCTTCCCTTTCTCTTCTATTTCTTCTTCTTCTCCAAAGGAACTATCGGTTACACTATCGGGGCGCTCGAAAATGACGAAGGGTTAGAGCATATGGGTTAAAAGTTTCAAATTTCGAATGAGATTGAAAAAAATGACCGTTACAGACTGCATCGGTTACAGTAATTGTTAGTGGAGAGAGCATTACACTGCCAAATGGTTGTTTGGGCAGATCTTGGCATGATATTTTCATAAATTATTTGGCTAATTAATTTAGGAATTTAAATTCGGTGATTCGAATAAAATTTTAGTAATTATTATTGATGATAAGGTTAAAGGATACTAATCACTAAATCATTAAACTAATTTAATAGCTAATGTAATTATATTTAATCATTAGACTATGAATTAAAAATTTAAANACTAAATCATTAAACTAATTTAATAGCTAATGTAATTATATTTAATCATTAGACTATTAATTAAAAATTTAAGAAAATTATTTAAGATTTTGAATCATAATTACCATAAGATGACATCCAAATTAATTATTAATCAATAATTTATAAAATTAACAAAGCATAGTAATTTATACTTAGTTAAATTAAATGATATGCAGTGCCAATTTATTTAAATTATTTTTTTAATAAACAAACNAATTAATTATTAATCAATAATTTATAAAATTAACAAAGCATAGTAATTTATACTTAGTTAAATTAAATGATAAGATGTGCCAATTTATTTAAATTATTTTTTTAATAAACAAATAATGATTATTAAAATTAAAAACATTAAATTAACATCTCTCCGTTAATTAAAACTCGTTAATATTTTTTTCAATATAGGAAAGTTTAGGCCGAAAGGGCAATATGTATGATTCGAACTTGCAACTTCACGGTAATAAATTAAACCCTCAACTACTATGTCTTGCGTAAGTTACCGGGCCTCATTAACATTAATAATTCAAAATTTGACTAAAAAGTTGGGGAAAATTTAAATATAAGACTCTTCAAAGAGGCAGAAATAAAAGAGGCTTACATACAATAAAAGGAGACCTATAACTAAATAACAAAAGTGCAAAATAAGTGTAAAGAGAAAGAATATGAGCTCGTACTAAATTCCTTCATTTAGGAGTCATCACCAAAATGATGAACAACAATAAAACCATACATATAGCAGAAAGAAGCGGGGAAGGAATAGGAGCTTCATACAGCTAGTATATATGAGTTCCAAAATCATTCTACGAAAATATAGAGTCCCTTAATGGTGCAAGGGATTTCTTTTTCGAAATGCCAATATTTGCTTTTGAGTCTAATGGCAAAAACAGTTTTCTCTGAACACATCTTGAGAGAAAGGGACATTAACAAAAATTATAGACTCTCTTTCTCAAAATAGATAACATGTGAATTGAATAAAGGAAGAAACTTCTCAAAATATATCACCTGATATTTTCTAATAATTAATTCATATTAATTATTATGAGATAATAGAAAATAATATAAAATAGGAAAACAAGTAATTCCTAATATATGAAAAGAAAATATCTTCTTATATTAAGGAAATAAGTTATTTCTCATAACTTTTTCTATGGATAAATTATTTCATATTAAAGTCTTAAAAGGAAAGGCAATAAATCTTGTAATTTAAATTAGATATTTCAACACTCCTCCTCAAGTTGAACATTGACTTGAATTTGAAAATATCAGCTGTGGTATGCTGATTGGACATGTAATATCAATTTGCCAAAAAAACTCCAACAATCCTCAAATCGTAAGTGTCGAAACATGAGAATGTCGAAGCCTGAGAGTGTCGAAGCCTGAGAATGGCTGAAGCATGAGAGTGGCCTGGACGAGGACTAAGCTTAATTTCGAGACATTGATGAATTTGTAAGTCACCGATTGACTGATAATTGCATGAAAGTTGCAAGAAGGTTGCAGGGAGGTTGCAGGAAAGCTGCAAGGAGATTGCAGGAAAGCTGCAACGAGGCTGCAGGGAGGTTGCAAGAAAGATGCAGAGGACCAACGCCAATGCTTAAGAAAGTTGTAGTGCTCGGAGAAGGCTGCAATAATGCTGCAGGAAAGAGCAGTGTTTTTCTTGGGAAGAGCTGGCCAAAATCTGCAGGGAAAATTTTGTTGAGGTAGATCCGACGACGAGAAAAGCTGCATGAGGAAGGTCCAATGGCGGGAAAGGCTGCATGGGAGAGAACTGGCTGCAGGAGTAAGCCCGAAGGTCCAGTCGGCAACAGATATGTCCGCAGAAAATTCTGGCGGTAGAAAAGGTTGCAGGAGGGAATTTCACCGGCAGGAAGGACTACATGAGAGAGTTCCAGTGGCAAGAAAGCCATCAGGGGATAAGTCCCGCTGTAGGGAGGTGCCTCGACGGTTGTGGAAGGAAATCAGGAGGTCCGATGGCTGGAAGATCTCGCAGGAAGGGTCGGTGACTAAAAAACTGCAGGGAAAACAACCATGAGAGAGCCCGCAAGAAAGTCAGTTCTTTATGCGGTTCTGCGAGGGACAACAATTTCCTCCAGAGAGTAAAAACTGGAATTTCAATTGGAGATCTTCTGTAATTTGCACTGGAGAGAAAAAACAAATCCCACTGACAAACTAAAATTTCTACTAGAAAGAGAAAATAATGTCTGTTGTTTGCTGAAAAAGCAAGCCTGCAGTTGCCCAAATGCATGCGCAGGAAAAATCGCTGAAATCGCAATGGTATAGTGAACCAGACACCTACACAGGGAAAAAATTGAGGCACAGCAAAGGCTGAAATTGATTTCGATAACTGGCGGCGCCTACATAGGGAAAAAGCGAGGTATAACAGAAGCTACAAGAATTGTCGGATGCAGAGAAGAATGTAGAGAGATCTCTGGTTCTGATGACTGCTTGGAGAAGGTCCGGTTGGAAACACAGCTCCCCCTGACGTGTGGGCATGGAAAAAAAGATACTGCAAAAGAAATGTACGGCTTGTCCGATCCACATTAGAGATATCTCTGGCGAGATGATGATGAGGCGAGTAGCGGCATCGATGGTGTCGCCCTCGCGAGTTCACTGAATTCGCGAGTTCCAGGGATTCAACACCATCATCGAAAGGAAATCTTGATTTCTACTATAGGAATATTCCCTGGATTTCCTCTTGTTGCTGCAGAGATTGGAACGTGCTTTCCATTCCTGGCCTAAGGAAATAGGAAGGAACCTGCAAAATCGGAAAGCTAGAAGAATCTGAAGGCGAAGAGTGGCAATGGGAGCGTTGTTGCGAGAGAAGAAGATCCTGATTGATCCGGTGGCCCATCAAAGTACTTGGTGGAGGTGATCGATGAGGTTGATCGGAGTACACGGAGTCGTAGATCCATCTCATCCAATCTTCCCACTCCGTTTTATCTTTATACCAGCAAGAAATGACGAACATAGCTTTGTAGTCGGATAGAGCGGCGTACGGGGAACAACAAGTGCGCCTGGAGGTCTTCCGTACTTGACGGTCGGATGATCGGCAAGCGGCCGCCCCTGCAACTCCAAAATGGGAATGGATTCTGCGAGCGCAGTAGAGTTTCCAATTCGCTTGGGAAGAAGATTAGGATCGAGGTCATCGTCGAAATCAGTTGCACGAGCGAAGATGCCATTATGGGTGAAGTTGATGCGCTAGCAGCAAGTCTCGGCGAAACCGACGTAGAGCAGAGTTGCTTGGGGTCGGGAGAAAAAAAATCATTATTCCCCTCCCTTCCTGCATAGAGGATGGTAGGAAGGGAGTCCAACAATTCTCAAATGAGGGTAGGTGACAAGAAAAAAAAATTAGGCTCTAATACCATGTTGAAATTTAAGAATAATGCGGAATACTTTAGAATCACTTAATTTCATTGATATGAATGGAGTTATAAATAACCCTTACAAGAATCTTATAATAGCAAACATAATAAAAAAGAAAAGATATATCACCTGATATCTCCAATAATTAATTCATATTAATTATTAAGAGATAATAGGAAATAATATAAAATAGGAAAACAAGTAATTCCTAATATATGAAAAGAAAATATCTCATTATATTAAAGAAAGGATTTAGTCCTCATAACTTTTTCTAGGAAATAAATTATTTCCTATTAAAGTCTTAACAAAAAAGGCAATAAATCTTATAATTTAAATTAGATATTTTAACAATACAAATAACCCACAAGGGGAAATCTCTCCTTCAGCAAGCATCAACTTGCATGACATTTCACCAAAATTTTGTCTTTAAACTTAATTCCAAGGGGACCCATAGTGAAACGACATCAATTAGAAAGGAGGGAGTTGGGATTATGGTGTTCTAGAAAAAAATTCTAAAGGATCTTAGTTTTTGTACAAAGTGTTTATGATGTTCTAACTAGGAATGACAAGCCCATCATTATCCTTAGGCTTAGAGGTAGCACTTCAAGCAATGTTATGGATATTTTTGTCTTTTTCCTTATGATGAATAAATTTTCTTAATAATGAAAGATAACTTCTTTTTCAGACTATTGGAGATAATAGTAGACCTAAACTAGTAATATAAATAATTCCAAATGGTGGCTCAAACTAAGTGAAGCTTGTAGGAAAAAGGGAAGACTTTATTGTTTTCATTGCCCAAGACAAGGGTTCATTCTATGAGAGTTATACGTAAATCAACAACTTTAAGTTTAAAAGAGTTGTTAGGAATGCCCAAGGTAGATTTTTGTGTGAATACTCAAGAGTTTCACAAATTTTATGTTTGACATGCTCTTGAACTACTTTAGAGAACCAAATAGTAGATTTGAAAGTGTTGTCACATTAATTGGAAGCATCATCAAACATTTAAAGCGCATAAACCATACATGTAGCTGAATTCATGGAGGCTCTGCCAAACACAAAAATATCATTAGCATAAATTAGATGGTTAGCTATATGATTATTAATCCCATAAGTAGCAACTTGAAAATGAAGATTCATAAGTTTTTAAAAAAGCATCCATTAAAATAGTAAAGAGATAAGGCAAGAAGGGATAAGCTTATATAAGTCCACAGTTAATGGTGAAGTAACCATGCAATTCACTGTAAATGATTACAAAAAAATAGAATTGAGCCCTGCATCCCTTTATCCACCTAATTAATTGGCTAGGAAAACCCAAAACAACCATTCTATCACAGAGAAAACTTCTATCTACTCTATTAAAAGCTTTATGAAGATCTCTTTAAGAACAAAAGGCTTTAGGGTGATTGATAATATTGAAACCTT
>JXCR01086149.1:19066-29513 GCA_002079205.1 Phalaenopsis hybrid cultivar | reverse complement strand
TTTTTTTTTTTTTTTTTTTTTTTTTTTTTTTTTTTTTTTTTTTTTTTTTTTTTTTTTTTTTTTGCTCCTACCTAAATTATGGAGATGCACCTCACCTCCTCTTTGCTCTTACCCAAATTATTGAAGAAGTAGAGAAGTCATTAAATCTAGAGAAAAATATTATGTCTATACACCACACGTCTGTATGACCAACCATCAACAGTCAGGTAGCCATACACATCAGCCACGGGCAATGTGGCCGCCAGTGGTTGGCCATCCGGCGGACGTCCGGACCAAATATTTTCTCTTAAATATGAACAACATCATGTCAAGAAAAAGAAGATATGTCGATGCATAAGATGCAAACGTAACAATTGTCTTTCCCCTATATCTCTTCGTGCGCTTCAGTACGTATCAGATTTACCAAACCTGTGATTTAAGGCAAATTAATGGAGGAGAAATGGCATTCAAGCTTCTGTTTTCATGATTCACGTTAAATCCTACATGATCATAGTTAACTCTGGCTCCCAAACACCAACTACAAGTTGGAAGAATTTAATTCGAAATAAGCATGAAGACATTTATTTTTAACATTTTTTTAATATTAATATTCTAATATTTTGCATTTTCATTTTTTAATTTTTTTATTTTTATGCAAATTGTATCAGACAACATTAAAATATTTTATCTCCAGCTATCCGCATATCCCTATCATAAACTCAAGATAGAGTTATTAAAATTATCGAATTTAAATATATTTTTATATCAATATGTTTAATGTTTATTATATGAATCTATTATATGTATTATTGTAAATTAAGCAACAATCCCACGGGCCACAACCACCTTTTTTATTGGAAAATTAATTTAAAAATTAATTGCAATGTATTTATTGCTTTTATATAGAATAGAAAGTCAAAATTTGTACATTTAATTGAATTTAATAGTAAATGTACATAATATCCAGATGTGTAAATACAAAGAAGTTGAGTAAAATACCGCACAAAAAAAAAAAGATTTACATACATGCACTTATCAATTTTTATATAATTAAATATCTAATAACTAGAATTCAATTTCTANGAGGAAATTACTAACCTAAAAAATTTGCAATCATAAAATATATTTATGAGATCAGGCCAATGGGCAAGCCGAGTTTGGCACAGGTCTGGCTCATTCGAACATTGGCCCGCCCATTCTATGCGGGGTTATGGCGAGCTTATTGGGCCTCCGCCTCATGCTAGGTCTAGACATATATGTATGTAAATGCTCCAAAAATTAAATAGGGTAGGAGGAGAAATTAAGAATATTTTTATCTAATTTAGTTAAAATATGTAAATTAGCCCTTCAAATTATGATTGACAAGTACACAATATAGAATTAATAGTGCTTCAGATATAAAGGATCGTCTGTTGCCCGATTTCATTTTATAGCTTAAAATACTTCTTAGTGAGATGATTCGGTTTTCCACCGAAAAGAATATTTGGTTCCATGCGTGCGCATGCATTTATTAAAATTTAATAGTGCTTCATATATATATAAGTTTAATCATATTATGCAAGTAGATCTGGGCATTGGGCGGGCGGCCCGACAGGCTTGCATAAACCCACTTAGAATGAGCGGGCCTGGCTATTAAAAAATTAAAATTTTGCAGGCTCGGTCCAAGCCCGATTCCGTTATCACTTAATCAAAGCCCGAATGGGCCCTACTTGTGTTAAGCATGGTCCGTCCATTGGCCCGGCCTCATAAATATATTTCGTGATTGCAAGCTTTTAAAGTGATTAATTTCCTCTTCTTTTCTCTTCTTAATCATCCGTAAAAATATTACTCATTTTTTTTTTCAAAAATAAAATACAACTTTTATGCATATATAAAAATTGAAGTCCAGGTGTTAGATAGATGATTAAATAGAAATTGATGAGTAATATGCACGCTTACGTATTTCGTGCATATATGTTTGCTAATAAAATTACTTAAATCTATAAAAAAAATTTTGTACGAATAAAATCAATTTAAAATGCTTGTCGCACATAGTTGCATGTTTCAAACATTCATATTACATATTATTTTAATATTTTAAATCAACAACATGATTCGAGACAAAATGTTAAAAATTCTATTATCTATTTAGTTTTAGTATAAATAATTAATTTTCTTTAAAAGCACATGGTGGCCCAGGACAGCCCGATTATAAATAACGTCAAACCCGGCCCACACAACACCCAAGTCTAGTATGCATGTAAATCTTTCTTGAATTTTTGCTATAGTCTTAGTCAATTTTGCTAGATAGTTCCTTATTTTTCAGTCATTTCATTGGGGTATCTACTCATTTTTCTGTATTAATAATCAGATGAATCTTTACTTTTCACTTAATCTTCATCTTTTTATTGATTTAAAGTGAATGTATGGCAAAATCATAATATAATTTTTAAAAATACTGAAAATGTTGTTTCTCTCAAGGTTTTTGGAGAAGCAGCTGCTAAGGAGCTGTCAAAAGGCTATATTTTAAAAAGAACCAATATTATTCGTAATACTCTTCATAAAATAGTATTTTTAAAATTGAAAAAGAGGAAAAATAAAATGCAATTAGTAATCTAACAAGTAAGCTGAGATATTTGCAAATACTAAAAATATTTTTTTCTTGGATGTATTTTCAAATGAACCAACACTTCTTTCAATGCTCTCAATAAAATATTTTTCTAGCCTGAAGAAGCGGAAATGGAATGCAATTATTGATTTAATATTTAAATTGAGATATTTGCAAACAGTTCAAATCAATTTTTTTATGGATATATTTCCAAGAGAATCAATAGTGTTCTTAATACTATCTACAAAATGTTTTTTCAATTAAAGAAGATGAAAGATAAATATAATTACTGATCTAACATATAAACCGTGATATTTGCAATGGAAGGAGAAAAGCTATACCACCAATAAGTAAATCGAGAAGTATACAAAAAGAGTTATACCACCAAAGCACTGAAACCATCTCAAACAACCAACAAGTAAACCGAGAAACACAAACTTAATAGAAATAACAATGTAAACCAATAAAAGCAAACCATCACAACAAAGAGAAGGGGATGAGTTATATATATGGAGAGATTCGAAGAGAGGAGACGCCAGAGCACAGGTAAAGGAGAAAAAGAGATCAGAATTTTGCCCTAAAGTTGCAGTGGAAGAGAAAAGGGTTGGGGCAAGAAGGCAATCAAGGAGCAGTATCGAGGACAGAGGAGGGGAATGTGCTTGCTCACCCCCCACCTCTCGCTTTTTCTCTTTTGCGGACGACCGACATTAAAAAATAACAAGAAAGTTGTTATGTTGGAGACCGATCTCTTGCTCTCGCCCTTCAGCCTACGACTGGCGTTGATTCGCGAAGCGCCCGCTCCGGCCTATGCCGTTTGCGAAAGGTCGCGACTGCGACCTTACAGTTACGCGATTTGTTCCCGCTTAACCGCTCCCGCGCCTCCCAGTTTCGCAATAAAATACTTCAGACGGCTCTCCTTGAACTTTAGAAGTCGCGGTTAATGTTCTTCTTCGGGCTTTCTTAGGATAGAAGGAAGGAAAATGCAAGCAGTAGTTCCCTGCGGTGAAGGAAGAACAAAGAAGAAAAAGAAGATTGTTCTCCCTTAGCTTTTTCTTGGTGGCTTATGACAGAAGAGAATTTGGTTTTATTTCTCTTGTAAGTTTATCTTCTTCGATGTATCTCGGTGTAAAGTTTCTTCAGTGTATATCGGTGTAAAGTTTCTTCAGTGTATCTCGGTGTAAAGAAAGAAAAACAATGATAGAAAAAGAGATAGCAACGAAGTGAGAGATTCTTCTTATAAGTCGAGGTGATCGACTGGTGTAAATTCCTCTGAGATAGTAAAATCCTCTGCAACTCCGTGGGCGTAGGTAATTTGTCGAACTACGTAAATCTGTGTGTTCCACTGTGTTACTATTTTCTGGTGTGAATTTTTCTCGTTCTATTATATATATATAGACACACACACACACACACACACACACACACACACACACACCACAACAACAACTGGTGCTATAGTTCGCAACAAAAGCCACATGTCAAACGCTTAAAATAGTGCTTTCAAAATGATAAGAATCTAAAACACCACTGATGACTACAAAATTGGTGTGAAGCAGGCGGCCACTTCACTCAAGTATACATGTCAAAATAATAATCAGTTTGCAAGAGTACCGCATATCAATTACGTTAAGAAACAAATTCAAAAAGGTGAATCTACAGTTTACGAGCTATTTCAACCTAGTTCAGCGTGATTCAAAAAACATAAAAAAAATTTNTCAGCGTGATTCAAAAAACAAAAAAGAGAATTCTTATATCCATCAAAGTTTGTAGAGAACAAAAGTAGTGAAAAACAATGGTCAAATTACTTTTGTGTTTCTTCAAAATTGTATAGGATTGTGCCTCTGTAATTCATGTGTGATACCTAACTTTACTTTTCTTGTAATTTTTCATGCNTTCAAAATTGTATAGGATCGTGCCTCTGTAATTCAGGTGTGATACCTAACTTTACTTTTCTTGTAATTTTTCATGTTTGGTTGTTGTCAACAAGGGATGATATTTCTTTCTTAAAGTTATGCCTAGTTCAAAAGAAAAATTGGAATTCTATAAAAATAAATTTCACCTATCTTTATGACATCCCCAATATTTTTTAAATCTTTGATTGGTTGCAAGATTCGTATTGTTGCAAGATTCCTGATAAAATATTCTTATCCTCATCAGATTTTATGGTTAACATAATCGTTCAACTACACATCCGTCAAATTTGTAGATCAAGATTGATTTTAACACACTGGCTGGCCAGANCAAGATTCGTATGGTTGCAAGATTCCTAATAAAATATTCTTATCCTCATCAGATTTTATGGTTAACATAATCATTCAACTACACATCCGTCAAATTCGTAGATCAAGATTGATTTTAACACACTGACTGGCTAGGTTAAGACTAAATGAAGGCCAGAAGGTCAACCAACAACTTTAAACAACCAAAAGCATATAAACGTATTATGAGAGATATGCAACAAAAATCAAAGCCAGGAAAACCATCCGCAAACTACAGTGGCACAAAAAAATTAATTTAGTTATTTCCCTTTGAGAGAAAATACATTAAATCTGATTAAAATCAAATCTATAAGAAACATCTTTATCAAGATAAAAATAAACATAAATAACTTTGTCAATCTTTTCTAACAAAAACAGCAAAAATAAATCTCTCAAACACCTCTCAAAAAGAAAACAACCCAAAACAAAAGAATAGAAGAATAACTCTCTCATCCTTTGAATTCTCTAAAAAAAAACCTCTCTTTAATTCTTCCTTAATGTCCTTTTTAAAGCCTTGTTTGAATTCCTTTCAAAACCATCAGAATCTCACTGATTAAAAGTTTCCAATTAAAGCAGATGTGGCAGTGTGACCATGCCTGAATAGTGGCGTAATTATGCCAAACTCTAGGGTTAGTTTGTGTGGTCGTGCTGCCTATAGGCATGGCTACGCTTAGAGGACAAGAGCGCTAGTCTTCAACAGAGGGGGCATGAACACACCAGAAAAACGGTGTGGCTATGCAGAGAGCAGGAAGTGTCGCACGTTCCTCTGGTCAAACCGTCCCTAAGCTGGTGTGATAACGCCACACATATGACATTGTTATTCTGAGCTAATTAGTTTTAAAGTTACATGTTTCGCTCTAAGTTGCGTGCTAATCCTCCTGAAATCTACAAAACACAATTTCAACCTAAAAAAAACATAAAATCATGAAATTAAAGGAAGAAATTGTCAGAATTAAAGCATGCAAATGCAAAAAAATTAAAGTATGTCAACCACCCCAAATGCACCCTAATTTCGCAACAAAAAGAAGGGAAAAAAAAGAGGTAGACGTGAGGTTATTTTTTATCTTGCCACCACTAATGATAATGTTTTGCAAAAAAAAAAAAATCAATTTCTACAAATAGGATATTTGTAAATTAAAAACAAGAAATTTTAAAAATTATAAAATTGATAAAATCAACATAAAATTAACGCGTCAGGCGTCATATATGATTAAAAAGTCATGTCAAACAGCTTTACATGCCACCATGTGACACTGCGATTTTATCACTTTTATAAATTTATTTTTAAATTTGTTATTTTAAATATTAAAATAAAAAAATATACATATTTGACGTTATTGTTCTTCGAACATGAGGTGATAATGTGTGACATCATAAATTGGTGTATGATGTCATTGATTGAAAAAAACAGTTGATAGAGTGAGAAATATATCCAAGATAGAGTGAGAATTACAATTAGCTTATATGAATCAATAGGTTTTAAGATTGATTGTAAAACAAAGTTTGAATTCTCTCTCCCTACTCGTTGCCACACAATTTTATCACATTGATGTAACTTCCTAGATGGTCAACCATCTTGAGAGTGCTCTAATAAAAGGACATTTAGAGAGAGAGAGAGAGAGAGAGAGATCCTTATAGTTAAATTTTTTGTTTTTGGAATTTTCAATTCCTTCAATATTAATTTAAATCCTGCTTTGGCTAGGAGTGTGCTTGAGCCAAGCTAACTCGAGCTCGGCTCCATAGATGATGTCTCACAAACAGAGCTTAAGAGGCAAATGAGCTAAAATCTACTAGCCCTGACAAGCCATTGCCTGATGAGTCGGTTTGTTTTAAAAATATTAATATAAAATGTAATTAATTAAAGTACAAACTCAAATTAAATAATTAATCAATCAAACTAAAGCCATTGAACGTGAAGAAAAAGTGGTTTAAATTTGAATGGTTCAACTCGAGCTACATCAATTATATTATGCTTTATAAATTCAATTAATAATATATTTTCCCAATTATCTTACTTAAAAATTGCTACTTTTAGCGTGCTGGTGGGCTTGCTTTATGTTTGTTGCTTCAATGGCTGAAGTTCTTAAATCAACAGTGCAACTGCTCAGCTTTTCTATTTGGGGCATTACATTTATATCACTTAATTTAATGTATTTATAAATCTAATATTTAGAAAATGGAGGCACGCCATGGTGCCGGACAGAATAGTATTTTAAAGTTGGGATTTTTACTTATAATAAGACCTAAATCATATAATTTACAGATACAGGCCCACCATGACCGTCCTGCGGGAGGAAGGGCTGAGATGCCGTCGGCCGGGAGATGCCGTCGGCCGGGAGAGAAACGATGGAATCGTAACGGAGTCCTTTNATCATGACGGAGTCCTTCGAGAGTAAATCAAATGTTTGGGAGCATTTGCCTGTAAATTGCTTGTTTTTAGGACCGTCGGCCGGGAGCGAAAGGATGGAATCATGACGGAGTCCTTCGAGAGTAAATCAAATGTTTGGGAGCATTTGCCTGTAAATTGCTTGTTTTTAGGATCTCTTATGTAAAAACTCATTTAAATATTTAATTTATTTTAAGATGGATATACATATGAATATGAAATTAAATTTCTTCTTAGGAGTTCGCTAGTGTCATGCCATAACTAATAAGTCATTATATTTAATTTATTTTTTAGAGAAAAATTATGGCAACCTCCTACTTTATTTAGAAGGAAAGAAAGAGTTACAACTTGAAAACCCAAATTACAACACACACAAAAGAAAAAACTAAAAAAACAACCACTCAGGGNTAAAAACTCATTTAAATATTTAATTTATTTTAAGATGGATATACATATGAATATGAAATTAAATTTCTTCTTTGGAGTTCGCAAGAAGGAAACATGTATTTTATTGGACCAAAAAAAAAAATTTAATATTTTTTGCGTAATTCTTTGCTAGTGTTAGTATAAGTCATTATATTTAATTTATTTTTTAGAGAAAAATTAAGGCAACGTCCTACTTTATTTAGAAGGAAAGAAAGAGTTACAACTTGAAAACCCACAAATTACAACACACACAAAAGAAAAAACTAAAAAAACAACCACTCAGGANATAAGCTTAAAAATGACATTTTATATAAGATTTTACACAAGAAGATAAAAACTTAAATCATTAAGTCATTGTGCTTGCGGTTTTTAGGCGAAAGCATAATAGCAGGAGGCTTCACAAGAGCGGGAATCTTAATAGTTGCAAAGATATGTTTAATGGGAAGAATGATAAAGTTGGAGTTGTTAAAAGAGAAGAGAAGTATGACACAACCTCATTGGTAATATCAAGATTCGTATGAATCCAAGTATTACTTCATATAAGTTTTCTAATGGAGTTTGTTCTATCTCACTTTAATTCTTTGGTAGAGGAACTTTATGTAATCTTTGTCTTTTCTAAGTGTTAGGTATGGCTCAAATACCAGATAAGGGATAGATGCTAGAGCGAAACAGAGCGAGCCAGCGAAGTGGAGTGGAACCTCGTTAAATATTTGTGGGTTGGGGTGGTACGACACATGGGTAATTTTGTAATTACATACTGTACTCTAGGGTTATATATATGGTTTGTTTTATAACCCTAGTGATATTCTATACTCTTTTTATGTATTAAAAGAAAGTCACCGCTCTGCTCACGATAACGTAGGCATCTTTGTCGAACCTCGTTAAAGCTTTGTATTCTTTCTCTGGATTTGCATTTCATTGCCTTAAATTTCTCAACACAAAGACATACACATTTTTCTCTCAATTTTTTTTAAACAGGGAAGTGATAAATTTCAAAACAAAACAATAAAAGCCTTGATCCTTAGTTCTTTTTTTTTTTTTTTTTTTTTTTTTTTTTNTTTTTTTTTTTTTTTTTTTTTTTTTTTTTTTTTTTTTTTTTTTTTTTTTTTTTTTTTTTTTTTGCTCCTACCTAATCTATGGAGATGCACCTCACCTCCTCTTTGCTCTTACCCAAATTATTGAAGAAGTAGAGAAGTCATTAAATCTAGAGAAAAATATTATGTCTATACATCACACGTCTGTACGACCAACCATCAACAGTTAGGTAGCCATACACATCAGCCACGGGCAATGTGGCCGCCGGTGGTTGGCCTTCCGGCGGACGTCCGGACCAAATATTTTTTCTTAAATATGAGAACAACATCATGTCAAGAAAAAGAAGATTTGTCGATGCATAAGAAGCAAACGTAACAATTGTCTTTCCCCTGTATCTCTTCGTGCGCTTCAGTACGTATCAGATTTACCAAACCTGTGATTTAAGGCAAATTAATGGAGGAGAAATGGCATTCAAGCTTCTGTTTTCATGATTCACGTTAAATCCTACATGATCATAGTTAACTCTGGCTCCCAAACACCAACTACAAGTTAGAAGAATTTAATTCGAAATAAGCATGAAGACATTTATTTTTAACTTTTTTTTTATATTAATATTTTAATATTTTGCATTTTCATTTTTTTATTTTTTTATTTTTTTTATTTTTATGCAAATTGTATCAGACAACATTAAAATATTTTATCTCCAGCTATCCGCATATCCCTATCATAAACTTAAGATAGAGCTATTAAAATTATCGAATTTAAATATATTTGTATATCAATATGTTTAATATTTATTATATGAATCTATTATATGTATTATTGTAAATTAAGCAACAATCCCATGGGCCACAACCACCTTTTTTTTATTGGAAAATTAATTAAAAAATTTATTGCAATGTATTTATTGCTTTTATATAGAATAGAAAGTCAAAATTTGTACATTTAATTGAATTTAATAGTAAATGTACATACACGAAATACATAAGATTTTAAACTAAAAATATTCCGATATGTAAATACAAAGAAGTGAGTAAAATACCACACAAAAAGGAGAGATTTACATACATGCACTCATCAATTTTTACATAATTAAATATCTAATAACTATGATTCAATTTCTACAAATTATTCATCTTATATATGTACGAAATTTTTATTTTATTTTTTAAAAAAATTAAATGTGATAATTCTTATGTAATATAAAAGATTTACTTGATATTAATATAAAAATCAATATTTATGGTCATATAAAGGAGAGAAGAATGAGGAAATTACTAACCTAAAAAATTTGCAATCATAAAATATATTTATGAGATCAGGCCAATGAGCAAGCCGAGTTTGGCACAGGGCTGGCAAATGAGATCTGGCTCATTCCAACATTTGCCAGCCCATTCTATGCGGGATTATGGCGAACTTATTGGGCCTCCCGCCTAATGCTAGTTTAGACATATATGTATGTAAATGCTCCAAAAATTAAATAGGATAGGAGGAGAAATTAAGAATATTTTTATCTAATTTCGTTAAAATATGTAAATTAGCCTTTCAAATTATGATTGACAAGTACACAATATAGAATCAATAGTGCTTCAGATATAAAAAATCGTCTGTTACCCAATTTCATTTTATAGCTTAAAATACTTCTTAGTGAGATGATTCGGATTTCCACCGAAAAGAATATTTGGTTCCATGCGCGCGCATGCATTTATTAAAACTTTATCCATTTTGTCTATTCTCAACTATATATATATATATATATATATATATATATATATA
>JXCR01086149.1:3247-18395 GCA_002079205.1 Phalaenopsis hybrid cultivar | reverse complement strand
ATTATGCAAGTAGATCTGGGCATTGGGCGGGCGGCCCAACAGGCTTGTCATAAGCCCACTTAGAATGGGCGGGCGACCGAGTCCGTTATCACTTAGGGTCCGTTTGGGACAGCTTGTGCGTTTCAGGATAAGCTGCTTATCCTGAAACGCGGCCCGCGGGGCCTACTTGTGTTAAGCATGGTCCTTTCATTGGCCCGACCTCATAAATATATTTCGTGATTGCAAGCTTTTAAAGTGATTAATTTCCTCTTCTTTTCTCTTCTTAATCATCCATAAAAATTATTTTTTTTTTTTCAAAAATAAAATACAATTTTTATGCATATATAAGATGGCATATATAAAAATTGAAGTCCATGTGTTAGATAAATGATTAAATAGAAATTGATGAGTAGTATGCACGTTTTTTTCTTATGCAGTTTTTTGCTCAATTTTTTCGTATTTATATATCGAGATGTTATCAGTTTAAAATCTTACGTATTTTATGCATATATGTTTGCTACTAAAATCACTTAAATCTATAAAAAAAATTTTGTACGAATAAAATCAATTTAAAATACTTGTCGCACATAGTTGCATGTTTCAAACATTCATATTACATATTATTTCAATATTTTAAATCAACAACATGATTCACGAGAAAATGTTAAAAATTCTATTATTTATTTATTTTTTGTATAAATAATTAATTTTCTTTAAAAGCCCNTCAGCGTGATTCAAAAAACAAAAAAGAGAATTCTTATATCCATCAAAGTTTGTAGAGAACAAAAGTAGTGAAGAACAATGGTCAAATTACTTTTGTGTTTCTTCAAAATTGTATAGGATCGTGCCTCTGTAATTCAGGTGTGATACCTAACTTTACTTTTCTTGTAATTTTTCTTGCTTGGTTGTTGTCAACAAGGGATGATATTTCTTTCTTAAAGTTAGGCCTAGTTCAAAAGAAAAATTGGAATTCTATAATAAGTGTGACTAACGCCAAACCCGACCCACCCAACGTCCAAGTCTAGTATGCATGTAAATCTTCCTTGAATTTTTGCTATAGTCTTTGTCAATTTTGCTGGATATTTCCTTATTTTTCAGTCATTTCATTGGGGTATCTACTCATTTTTCTGTATTAATAATCAGTTGAATCTTTACTTTTCACTTAATCTTCATCTTTTTATTGATTTAAAGTGAATGAATGGCAAAATCATAATATAATTTAAAAAAAAAATACTTAAAATGTTGTTTCTCACGAGGTTCTTGGATAAGCAGCTGTTGAGGTGCTGTCAAAAGGCTATATTTTAAAAAGAACAAATATTATTGTAATATTCTTCATAAANTCATTTTTCTGTATTAATAATCAGTTGAATCTTTACTTTTCACTTAATCTTCATCTTTTTATTGATTTAAAGCGAATGAATGGCAAAATCATAATATAATTTAAAAAAAAATACTTAAAATGTTGTTTCTCACGAGGTTCTTGGATAAGCAGCTGCTGAGGTGCTGTCAAAAGGCTATATTTTAATAAGAACAAATATTATCGTAATATTCTTCATAACATAGTTTTTCAAATTGAAAAAGAGGAAAAAGAAAATGCAATTACTAATCTAACAAGTAAGCTGAGATATTTGCAAATACTAAAAATATTTTTTCTTGGATGTATTTTCAAATGAGCCAACACTTCTTTCAATGCTCTCAATAAAATATTTTTCTAGCCTGAAGAAGCGGAAACGGAATGCAATTGTTGATTTAATATTTAAATTGAGATATTTGCAAACAGTTCAAATCAATTTTTTTTATGGATATATTTCCAAGAGAATCAATAGTGTTCATAATACTATCTACAAATTGTTTTTTCAAGTGAAGAAGATGAAAGATAAATATAATTACTGATCTAACATATAAACCGTGATATTTGCAATGGAAGGAGAAAAGCTATACCACCAATAAGTAAATCGAGAAGTATACAAAAAGAGTTATACCACCAAAGCACTGAAACCATCTCAAACAACCAACAAGTAAACCGAGAAACACAAACTTAATAGAAAAAAACAATGTAAACCAATAAAAGCAAACCATCACAACAAAGAGAAGGGGATGAGTTATATATATGGAGAGATTCGAAGAGAGGAGACGACAGAGCACAGGTAAAGGGGAAAAAGAGATCAGAATTTTGCCCTAAAGCTGCAGTGGAAGAGAAAAGGGTTGGGGGCAAGAAGGCAATCAAGGAGCATTATCGAGGACAGTGGAGGGGAATGTGCTTGCTCACCCCCCACCTCTCGCTTTCTCTCTTTTGCGGACGACCGACATTAAAAAATAACAAGAAAGTTGTTATGTTGGAGACCGATCTCCTGCTCTCGCCCTTCCGCCTACGATTGGCGTTGATTCGCGAAGCGCCCACTCCGACCTACACCGTTCGCGAAAGATCGCGACTGCAACCTTACAGTTACGCGATTTGTTCCCGCATAACCGCTCCCGCGCCGCCCGGTTTCGCAATAAAATACTTCGGACGACTCTCCTTGAAGTTTAGAAGTAACGGTTGATGTTCTTCTTCGGGCTTCCTCAGGATAGAAGGAAGGAAAGTGCAAGCAGTAGTTCCTTGCGGTGAAGGAAGAAGAAAGAAGAAGAAGAAGATTGTTCTTCATTGGCTTCTTCTTGGTGGCTTATGACAGAAGAGAAATTCGTTTTATTTCTCTTGTAAGTTTATCTTCTTCGGTGTATCTCCGTGCATCTCGGTGTAGAGAAAGAAAAACAGAGAGAGAAGAAGAGATAACAACGAAGTGAGAGATTCTTCTTATAAGTCGAGGTGATCAACTGGTGTAAATTCCTCTGAGATAGTAAAATCCTCTTCAACTCTGTGGACGTAGGTAATTTATCGAATTACGTAAATCTGTGTGTTCNAAAGTGCAAGCAGTAGTTCCTTGCGGTGAAGGAAGAAGAAAGAAGAAGAAGAAGATTGTTCTTCATTGGCTTTTTCTTGGTGGCTTATGGCAGAAGATAAATTTGTTTTATTTCTCTTGTAAGTTTATCTTCTTCGGTGTATCTCCGTGTATCTCGGTGTAGAGAAAGAAAAACAGAGAGAGAAGAAGAGATAGCAACGAAGTGAGAGATTCTTCTTATAAGTAGAGATGATCAACTGGTGTAAATTCCTCTGAGATAGTAAAATCCTCTGCAACTCCGTGGACGTAGGTAATTTGTCGAATTACGTAAATCTGTGTGTTCCGCTTTTTTANATAAGCATGAAGACATTTATTTTTAACATTTTTTTAATATCAATATTCTAATATTTTGCATTTTAAATTTTAATTTTTATGCAAATTGTATCAGGCAACATTAAAATATTTTATCTCCAGCCNATAAGCATGAAGACATTTATTTTTAACATTTTTTTAATATCAATATTCTAATATTTTGCATTTTAAATTTTATTTTTAATTTTTATGCAAATTGTATGAGACAACATTAAAATATTATATCTCCAGCCATCAGCATATCCCTATCATAAACTAAAGATAGAGTTATTAAAATTATCGAATTTAAATATATTTTCATATCAATATTGTTACATATGTTTAATATTTATTATATGAATCTATTATATGTATTATTGTAAATTAAGCAATAATCCCACGGGTCACAGCAACCTTTTTTTATTGGAAAAATAATTAAAAAATAAATGTGATAATTCTTATGTAATATAAAAGATTTACTTGATATTAATATAAAAATCAATATTTATGGTCATATAAAGGAGAGAAGAATGAGGAAATTACTAACCTAAAAAATTTGCAATCATAAAATATATTTATGAGATTNATTGTTACATATGTTTAATATTTATTATATGAATCTATTATATGTATTATTGTAAATTAAGCAACAATCCCACGGGTCACAGCCACCTTTTTTTATTGGAAAATAATTAAAAAATAAATGTGATAATTATTATGTAATATAAAAGATTTACTTGATATTAATATAAAAATCAATATTTATGGTCATATAAAGGAGAGAAGAATGAGGAAATTACTAACCTAAAAAATTTGCAATCATAAAATATATTTATGAGATCGGACCAATGGGCAGGCCGAGTTTGGCACGAGTGTGGCTCATTCCAACATTGGCCCGCTCATTCTATGCGGGGTTATGGCGAGCTTATTGGGCCTCCCGCCTGATGCTAGGTCTAGACGTATATGTATGTAAATGCTCCAAAAATTAAATAGGGTAGGAGGAGAAATTAAGAATATTTTTTATCTAATTTCGTTAAAATATGTAAATTAGCCTTTCAAATTATGATTGACAAGTACATAATATAGAATTAATAGTGCTTCAGATATAAAGGATCGTCTGTTGCCCGATTTCATTTTATAGCTGAAAAAACTTTAGTGAGATGATTCGGATTTCCACCGAAAAGAATATTTGGTTTCTTGAGCGCGCATGCATTTATTTGCTCTAAAGCTGCAGTAGAAGAGAAAAGGGTTGGGGGGCAAGAAGGCAATCAAGGGGCAGTATCGAGGGGACATGGGAGGGGATTACGACATTTCCAAAGGGGTAGCAACAGGATTTCACAACCGAAACAAAGTCAAAGTCGTAGAATGTGCTTGCTCACCCCCCCAACTCTCGCTTTCTCTCTTTTGTGGACGATCAACATTGAGACCAATCTCTCGCTCCCGCCCTTCCGCCTCTGAATGGCGTCAATTCGCGAAGCTCCCGCTCCGGCCTACGCCAATCGTGAAAGGTCACAACTGCGACCTTACAGTTAAGTGATTTGCTCCCGCTTAACCGCTCTTGCGCCGCCCAGTTTCGCAATAAAAGACTTCGGACGGANCGCCCTTCCGCCTCTGAATGGCGTCAATTCGCGAAGCTCCCGCTCCGGCCTACGCCAATCGTGAAAGGTCACGACTGCGACCTTACAGTTAAGTGATTTGCTCCCGCTTAACCGCTCCTGCGCTGCCCGGTTTCGCAATAAAAGACTTCGGACGGCTCTCCTCAAAGTTTAGAAGTCACGGTTGATGTTCTTCTTCGGGCTTCCTCAGGATAGAAGGAAGGAAAGTGCAAGCAGTAGTTCCTTGCGGTGAAAGAAGAAGAAAGAAGAAGAAGAAGATTGTTCTCCATTGGCTTCTTCTTGGTGGATTATGGCAANGGGCTTCCTCAGGATAGAAGGAAGGAAAGTGCAAGCAGTAGTTCCTTGCGGTGAAAGAAGAAGAAAGAAGAAAAAGAAGATTGTTCTCCATTGGCTTGTGGCTTATGGCAGAAGATAAATTTATTTTATTTCTCTTATAAGTTTATCTTCTTCAATGTATCTCGGTGTAGAGTTTCTTCGGTGTATCTCGGTGTAGAGAAAGAAAAACAGAGAGAGAAGAATAGATAGCAACAGAGTGAGAGATTCTTCTTATAAGTCGAGGTGATTGACTTGTGTAAATTCCTCTGAGATAGTAAAATCATCTGCAACTCCGTGGACGTAGGTAATTTGTCGAACTACGTAAATTTGTGTGTTCCACTATATTACTGTTTCCTGGTGTGAATTTTTCTCGTTATATATATATATAGACACACACACACACACACCACAACAACTGGTGTTATAGTTCACAACAAAAGCCACATGTCAAACACTTAAAATAGTATTTTCAAAATGATAAGAATCTAAAACACCATTGATTACTACAAAATTAGTGTGAAGCATGCGGCCACTTCACACAAGTATAAATGTCAAAATAATAATTAGTTTGTAATCAGTTTGCAAGAGTATCGCATATCAAGTGCGTTAAGAAACAAATTCAAAAAGGTGAATCTACAGTTTACGAGCTATTTCAACCTAGTTCAGCATGATTCTAAAAACAAAAAAGAGAATTCTTATATCCATCAAAGTTTGTAGAAAACAAAAGTAGTGAAAAACAATGGTCAAATTACTTTTGTGTTTCTTCAAAATTGTATAAGATCGTCCCTCTGTAATTCAGTTGTGATACCTAACTTTACTTTTCTTGTAATTTTTCATGTTTGGTTGTTGTCAACAAGAAATGATCTTTTTTTCTTACAGTTATGCCTAGTTCAAAAGAAAAAAATTGGAATTATATAAAAATAAATTTCACTTATCCTTATGACATCCCCAATATTTTTCAAATCTTTGATTGGTTGCAAGATTCGTAATAAAATATTCTTATCCTCATCATATTTTATGGTTAACCTAATCGTTCAACTACACATCCGTCAAATTCGTAGATCAGATTGATTTTAACACATTGACTGGCCAGTTTAAGACTAAATGAAGACCAGAAGGTCAACCAACAACGATAAACAACCAAAAGCATTTAAAACGTATTATGAGAGATATGCAACAAAAATCAAAGCCAAGAAAATGAACCACAAATTACAGTGGCACAAAAAAAATAATTTAGTTATTTCCCTTTGAGAGAAAATACATTAATTCTGATTAAAATCAAATCTATAAGAAACATCTTTATCAAGAAAAAAATAAACATAAATAACTTTGTCAATCTTCTCTTACAAAAACAGTAAAAATAAATCTCTCAAACGCCTCTCAAAGAGAAAACCACCCAAAACAGAAGAATAGAAGAATAACTCTCTCATCCTTTGAATTCTCTAAAAAAAAAAAACCTCTCTGTAATTCTTCCTTAATGTCCTTTTTAAAGCCTTGTTTGAATTCCTTTCAAAACCATCAGAACTCACTGATTAAAGTTTTCAATTGAAGCAGACGCGGTAGCGTGACCACGCCTGAATAGTGGCGTAATTATGCCAAACTCTAGGGTTAGTTTGTGTGGTCGTGCTGCCTATAGGCATGGCTATGCTTAGAANTTCCTTTCAAAACCATCAGAACTCACTGATTAAAGTTTTCAATTGAAGCAGACGCGGTAGCGTGACCACGCCCGAATAGTGGCGTAATTATGCCAAACTCTAGGGTTAGTTTGTGTGGCCGTGCTGCCTATAGGCATGGCTATGCTTAGAGGACAAGAGCACTAGTCTTCAACAGAGGGGGCATGACCACGCCAGAAAAACGGTGTGGCTATGCAGAGAGCAGGAAGTGTCGCACGATCCTCTGTTCAAACTGCCCCTAAGCTGGTGTGACTACGCCGCACACATGGCGTTGTTACGCCGAGCTAATTAGTTTTAAAGTTCCATGTTTCGCTCCTTAAACCTACAAAACACAATTTCAACCTTAAAAAAACATAAAACCATGAAATTAAAGGAAGAAATTATCAGAAATAAAACATACAAATGCAAAAAATTGAAGTATGTCAACCACACCAAATGCACCCTAATTTCGCAACAAAAAGAAGAGAAAAAAAGAGGTTGACGTGAGGTTATTTTTTACCTTGCCACCACTAATGATAATGTTTTGCGAAAAAAAAAATTCAATTTCTAAAAATAGTATATTTGTAAATTAAAAACAAGAAATTTTAAAAATTATAAAATCGATAAAATCAACCTAAAATTAACGTGTCACGCGTCATATATGATTAAAAAGTCATGTCAAACAACTTTACATGCCACCATGTGACACTGCGATTTTATCAATTTTATAAATTTATTTTTAAATTTGTTATTTTAAATATTAAAATTAAAAAATATACATATTTGACGTTATTGTTCTTCCAGTTCTTCCAACATGAGGTGATAATGTGTGACATCATAAATTGGNAATTTTATAAATTTATTTTTAAATTTGTTATTTTAAATATTAAAATTAAAAAATATACATATTTGACGTTATAGTTCTTCCAGTTCTTCCAACATGAGGTGATAATGTGTGACATCATAAATTGATGTACGATGTCATTGATTGAAAAAAATAGTTAATAGAGTGAGAAATATATCGAAGATAGAGTGAGAATTACAATTAGCTAAGATGAATTGATAGGTTTTAAGATTGATTGTAAAACAAAGTTTGAATTCTCTCCCATCGAAATATTATATATTGTGACCTACTCGCTGCCACACAATTTTATCACATTGATGTAACTTCCTAGATGGTCATCCATCTTGAGAGTGCTCTAATACAAGCACATTTAGAGAGAGAGAAAGATCCTTATAGCTAAATCCTGCTTTGGCTAGGAGTGTGCTTGAGCCAAGCTAACTCGAGCTCGGCTCGATGAATGTCTCGCAAGTAGAGCTTAAGAGGCAAATGAGCTAAAATCTATTAAGCCTGACAGGCTATTACCTGATGAGTCGGGTTGTTTTAAAAATATTAATATAAAATGTAATTAATTAAAGTACAAACTCAAATTAAACAATTAATCAATCAAACTAAAGCCATTGAACGTGAAGAAAAAGTGGTTTCAAAATGAATGGTTCAACTTGAGCTATATCAATTATATTATGCTTTATAAATTCAATTAATAATATATTTTCCCAATTATTTTACTTAAAAATAGCACTTTTAGCATGCTGGTGGACTTGCTTTATGTTTGTTGCTTCAATGACTGAAGTTCTTAAATCAACACTGCAACTGCTCAGCTTTTCTTTTTGGGGCATTACATTTATATCACTTAATTTAATGTATTTATATATCTAATATCTAGAAAATGGAGGCACGCCATAGTGCCGAACAGAATAGCTGTTACTGAGTAGTATTTTAAATTTGGGATTTTTACTTATAATAAGACCCAAATCATATAATTTACAGATAAAGGCCCACCATGAGCGTCCGGCCGGAGGAAGGGCTGAGATGCCGTCGGCCGGGAGAGAANCAGAATAGCTGTTACTGAGTAGTATTTTAAATTTGGGATTTTTACTTATAATAAGACCCAAATCATATAATTAAGGCCCACCATGAGCGTCCGGCCGGAGGAAGGGCTGAGATGCCGTCGGCCGGGAGAGAAAGGATGGAGTCCGAGAGAGTAAATTAAATGTTTGGGAGCATTTGCCTGTAAATTGCTTGTTTTTAGGATCTCTTATGTAAAAACTCCTTTAAATATTTAATTTATTTTAAGATGGATATACATATGAATATGAAATTAAATTTCTACATGTATTTTACTGGACAAAAAAAATATATATATAAATTTTTTTGCGTAATTTTTTTCTAGTGTCATGCCATAATTAATAAGTCATTATATTGAATTTATTTTTTAGAGAAAAATTAGGGTCACGTCCGACTTTTTAGAAGGAAAGAAAGAGTTACAACTTGAAAACTCAAATTACAACTCACACAACAGAGAAAACTAAAAAAAAAATCACTCAGAGAAACTGAAGGGCAACAAAGAAAAAGAAACAAACCAACAATATCAACAACAACTGCAAGCAAATCCGTTATCATCAACTCCACCAACAACATCAATAGCACAACAACCTCTTAGGCTCTGTTTGGGAGCGCGATATGAGAGCTTCGCGGCTTGTGCCTGAGAATTTTGATCGCTTGGTGGGGCGTCCCGCTCGCCACGGGACGCGATTCAAGTAAAAAGCCGGCCGTGGGATGGATCCCGCGGCACAGCTTTCTCGATCGGCTTTTTATGCAGTTTACCCCCCATCGAGCCTCCCCCTCCCTCCTTCGTATTCTCCTCCTCGCTCGTTCGACTTGTTCGAGAAGGCAAGCGTTGTGATCCTCCCCCTCCCTCCTTCGTCTTCTCTCGTGTTGCCCACGTTCTCGGTTCGTTATCCTCCTCCCAAAAAAATTCTTGTGGGTTCTCCATGTCCGGCTCCTCTTCCAGCTTCCTTCCGCACAGAAAGCAGAGACGGCCGTCCTTTGCATTCTCACTTTGCTCGCAGCCTCGAAGCAGTATTCTGTCGAGCAGATGCCCCCACTTGGAATGTGAGGAGAAACTCGCAATCACAGTGGAAAATGAACTAAGAGGCAAAGCAACAAGGGGATTTTTAAGGGAAGAAGAAACAACCTGCTCGATGTGGCATCGGCTTTGTCTCATTGCTTCTGATTTCTTTGTTTCCTTCTTGTGGTTTTGGTCTGGATCCCTGCTAAGGTGCTTAGCTTTCTTGTGGGTTTGGTCTTATTTTTAGATTGTTGATTGATGCTATGGGTGCAATCCATGGACACCTCTTTTCTTTCTCTATATATGAATCACTCGGAGAGGTATTTCTAATAAGCAAAGAATCTGTGACACCTAATTTTTCTTAACTAGCTTTTTTCTTATGATCATTCAATATTCTCACTCAAAATGAATAGTTAAGATTTGTCATTTCAAGTTTGCTTATGAGTATATCAAATCTTTATAGATATTATAATTTTCTTATTTTAGTGGTAATTTTATTAATTTTATTTCATTTTTTTTAACACTTTTGGGGCTCACTGTTAAGTGAGGGTATATGAATTTTCTGTTCTATTTGGAAATGAATTTTTCTTTTAGAAGTTTTAAAAATATAGTTGTTACAGCCATCTTTTAAACAGTTTTACCAAACAGTGACACCATGGTCATTTTTTCAGAAGCAACTGCTCCACGACTGTTTTCACACAGCTGCACCAAACAGACAGTCAGCTTCTACGCAGCTGCTTCCCTGCAGTAACTTCTTGGGGCAACGGATACAGCTGAAAAGCTGAGAAGCTGCAGTTGCGCCAAACAGAGTCTTAGCGGTTTCAACATCAACAACAACTACAAGACAAATCTGCATATCATCAACTCCACTAGCAACATCAACAACAACCACTACCTCAATCTTCAATAAGAAGCAACAAATGATAGCCCAAATTTCAAGAGGAAAAAAAGGAAAGTCTACAAAGATCTTTAATCCCGTAAAGAAAAACAAACAAGACAATCGCACAAGAACCAAAGACAAAGCAAACCAATAAAAACAACGAATATAATGAAAAATCACCTAACAAACCACAAAAACAAAGACAGGAATGATATCCAACCAAAGCTCAGAACTTATCTACAAAAAAATATTAAAATTCCGTCCTAAAATTTGAATGCATAAAAATATATTTAAAACTGTTTTAATTTTAATAAATGTTGGAATTCAACAAAGCTCAAAACCAATCGCAGCCGTCACTAAAGATCATTGAAGAAATGTGAGGTTATCAAAAAATCAACCAACAGCAACAACAACACTAAAAACCCAAATAAACTAAACAACTACAAAATAGAACAACAAGCAATGAAGAAATAAAACAGAAGAGCTCAAACAGCAACCCAAAGAAACAAAAATAACCATCAACAACAAAAAAAATCTGATCTGAATCTGTCAGATAAACNAAATAAACTAAACAACTACAAAATAGAACAACAAGCAATGAAGAAATAAAACAGAAGAGCTCAAACAGCAACACAAAGAAACAAAAATGACCATCAACAAGAAAAAATCTGATCTGAATCTGTCAAATAAACTGACATCCACAAGCAGAAATAAAACTAGAACAAATCTGCCAAGAAACAACAAGAGAGCAACTATAAAGAAAGCTCAAAGACTTGAATTAATAAAAAATAATCTGCTAACAAAGAAGAACAAATATAAGACAACCAACCTGAAAATAGAAAAAAAAAAACTTGGAAGAAACTCCTGGAAATAATGTTATTCAAGTAACAATGATTTTATGAATATTAGTCCAAAATAATTTAACTCAATGTTATTTATCATGTACAGTTCTAACAATAGAATCATAAAATTGTTATCGCTGGAGCCAAATAATTTCCCGCTCTCGCTCTCCCGCTACAGGATCCCGCTCCCGATCGCGAAACCTGCAAACCCCTCCCGCTCCTGTCTCCCGCTCGATACCAAACTGTTCCCGCGAACAGTTTGTTGTTTCGCGAAGAGTCACGTCTGTCGCGACAGTTCCCTCCATGTTCGTGATAAAAGGTTCGAATGACTCTCATTGGGTTTCAGAGTCACGGTTTTTTGTGTTCTTCTTCGGGTTTCCTTGAGATAGAGGTGGAGAAGTACAAGATGTAGTTCTTTGTGGTGAATGAAGAAAGAAGAAGAAGAAGATTATTCTCCCTTAACTTCTTCTTGGTGGCATGTGGCAAAAAAAAAATATGTTTTTTCTCTTGTAAGTTTTTCTTCTTCTTCGATGTAGAGAGAAGGGGAGAGGAAAGTTTTCTCTTGTAATTGTCGAGGAGATCGATTGATGTAAATTCCTCAATTAGTAAAATCCTCTGCAACTCTGTGGATGTAGGCAATTTGCCGAATCACGTAAATATGTGTACTCTTTTGGTGTGAAATTTTTGTTCTATTTTTCACTTCGTCGCTGATCATATTTTATTTCAATATACCACAACAAAAATAACTGGAAAATTTTAAGCTCCAAAATATATTGTAATTCCAAATTGCACGGTTAAATACGTTGATCACGAGAAATTGTATGTACTAAAATATGCCTTTGCAGTTGAAAATTTACATCATAATATGTTAATATTACAACCATACCTTAAATTCTTGCATAACATATATTTTCATGAAAATTAATCAATTTTTTTTTAAATCATTAAATTATTTTGTTTGTTGAACCACCCTTAGCATTTTATTCAGGTATCTTAATCAAACTCTTAAGTGAGTTTCTAAGGTGCTTCCAATTTGATCAAATAATGCCATCCGCACTCTCAAATCTGAAGAACAAAATTTGAGGAAAACATGGACATGGTTGCACTCAAAATAAGTAATAATAATGATAACTCCACAAAAATTTTGCTTTTAAAATAGCATCAAGACAATTGTATTTAAATGGTTGGTTAAAAAATATGACCCAATTTGTTGAATCTAAACTCAGAGTTCTGGATGATTTTTAATTAAAGTGTGAACGTTTTTCGCTAGAAAAATTACCTTCAGATTCATGTCATGTCTTGAGATACACGTTCGATGGCAGAAATTTATTGATGATGCATCAATTACCCCTTTATTTTTGTGTGGGNACCCAATTTGTTGAATCTAAACTCAGAGTTCTGGATGATTTTTAATTAAAGTGTGAACGTTTATGGCTAGAAAAATTACCTTCAGATTCATGTCATGTCTTGAGATACACGTTCGATGACAGAAATTTATTGATGATGCATCGATTACCCCTTTATTTTTGTGTGGAACTAATTTTATCGTCCAAAAATATTAAATTTATGAATTGCAATTGGTGTGTTTATTTATAGTGTAGTATGTATTTATATATAAAAATATTTTTAGTCTAATTGCAATTGGTATGTTTTATTTGCATGTGGTCGTGGGTTCAAATCCTCTGAGTTGGTTGGTGGCGGTGACCCGAGTAAGCCGGAGGTGGCCGGCGACCACAGTTGGCCACCAATGAAGAAGAAGAGAAGAGTCTGTGCCCTAGCCTACCAATCAATCAAGGCAGGAGGCGCGAGAGTAGAGCCCATGCCCTAGCCTACCAATGAAGAAGAAGAGGAGAGGAGGGGGGTTGAGTCCGTGCGGGTGAAGGAAGAGAAGCGATCAAGAATAAAAAAAAGGAGAAAAGAAGTTAGTTTATGAACAAAGAAGAGATCTGAGCAGGTATTGAGCCAACCCAAGCTTTTGGTAAGGTAAGAATTATAAGTTTTGTATTTTAATATTATATATTATTTGATTTATATATATGTAATAACAATAAATAGAATAATAATAATAATAATATGAAAGATTTATTTGAAATTTGAAAATAAACTTTACAATTACTTTCCTGAGTGGGCAATTATTGGATTTTAAATAAAAATCATAAATGTTGATTTAATTAAAGTTTTGATAATCAAATCAAGATAATATCAAAACTTAAAATAAAGCTTCTAATCAATAAGTAAAGTTATATAAGTATTTAAGAGATTAACTAAGCCAAATTAATTATTTGCTTAAGGTTATATTTTTATTTTATTATAGGCAGCTACTCATTGAAGACAAAGATTAAATGTGTTTGAAAGAAGTCATACAACTTTGAGGTGAGCACTCGTACTTTTAATATATGGTATTATTTTAGTTCTTTTCGATTTTTATGTAATTTTTTATATTTTCCTTTATTAGTCACATTGTTAGAAATGTATGAAGCTACTTAATATTATGCATTGGTGTATATTATATATAGTATATTGAATTGAATGTAACGAGCATATATTTATGTTTATTGTTTGTATGTGCATAACTGACTATGATAGAGTCATCTCTTGATAGTACTAGTGAGGGAATAATAAGATATCAGTGCATATATATGAAAAAGGATATTGATATTAATATATTTTAATGCCATAATTTTTAAACGGTGCTCCTGTGACAATTATATAGATATAAAATGATATTGATATGTTAATGATATAGGAAAAAAATTTTGAATACCATCAAATATTTATATTGATTTATTAAACAATTTAACTAGCATGCTTGTTGTTTCTTTTCTCTTGTTTTATTGTGGTTTATGAGTATGAGTATTCGCTGGCTCGTATAGCTCATAATTGCTTTAGACTAACTTTTCAAGTAAATTTTAAGTGATTTAAAAGATAAGTGATATAGGGAAAACGTTTATAAAAGATGCAGACAACCAGTAATGATGTAATTTTAATTGTACTGTTTTAATTTAAAGGGATTAGTGGTTCTTTCGTCTATTAAATTTTATATTAATATATAATTTTATTTCACACCGTTCGACCATCTGTATCAGTCTTGGTTAATTCCAAGCACTGGGTAAGGTCATGATATTATGTACCCGTGTCTTTTGAGGCTTGTATCTTTCTAAGGTTTTTGACGTACTCATGTCTTCTAAGGTTTGTAGCCTTATGAGGTCTTTGATGTACGTGTACCTTCTGAGGCTTGTAGTCTTTTGAGGTATTTGATGTACTAGTGCTTTCTGTAGCTTGTATTATTCTAAGGTTCTTGATATACATGTGTCATTTAAGGCTTGTAACCTTCTGAGGACTTTGATGTACATGTGTTTTCTGAGGCTTGTAGCCTTCTGATGTCTTTGAGTAAAACTACTTGGTATCATGGAGTCTTTCCAGTGAGGTTCCTGTCAACTACTAGCCTTCACCTCCTGGTCTCTTAGAGGCCTGTTGGTTTCCCATCGAGACTTGTCTCATGGGCTTGTTTTCTTGGGGTATTATTGCTTTCCATTGAGACTTGTCTAATGGGCGCAACTTTCAGAAATATAGTATGTTCCCATAAAATTTTATCTCTTATGCTAACCTTGCAATGACATAGTATCTTCTCATCAAAATTTGTTTTCTGGATTCGTCTTTTTGGGGTATGATATCTTCACATTGAGTCCTGCCTCTTCAGCTCAACTTCCAGAGGTATGAGT
>JXCR01086147.1:27818-42092 GCA_002079205.1 Phalaenopsis hybrid cultivar | reverse complement strand
ATCTTCTTTGAGATCCCCATGTGAGAATGTATTCTTAACATCCATGTGTTCTAAGAACCAACCTTTAAATGCAACAATAGATAACACCAGCTGAATAGTTGTCATCTTAGCCACAGGTGCAAATGTTTCTTCATAATCAATCCTGTATTCCTTTCGATTGTCAAGTGCTACCAATCTTGCCTTATACTTGTTAAGAGAGCCATCAGATCAGAGTTTAAGAGAGTAAACCCATTTACAACCAATGAGTTTAACACTTGTATGACATAAAATAATATCCCATCTGTGATTGTCTTGAAGTGCCTGAAGTTCCTCTTGCATGGCTTTGACACCCAGCAAGTCTGTTTAGCAGTCTGAAAGTAAGAGGTAGAAACAGTAGTATTAGTTAAAATTACAGAATACTCATATTTATCTAGAAGACAAATACACCGAGTTAATCGTCTAAGACTTATTGGAGCAATTTCTGGATCAGGGTCGGGGAGGATTGAAGGTGAAGGGGGCAAACATCGTGTGTAGACAATGTCCGGCTTGAATCGTTTATCAGCAGAAGACTTATCAAATTGTGGAAGTATAACTGTATCCGGTGTCGACACATGATGTTGAAACTAATATTCATGTTCAAAGAAAATCACATTCCGAGAAATATGCCAGTGACTATTATTCGAATCATAACACATAAAACTTTTATGATTAGGACTGTATCCCATAAAGGCACATTGTACTGACTGAGCTGCCAACTTATGATGTTCATGAGCAAGTAGATGAACAAAACAAACACATCTGAAAGTATGTAGCATATGATAATTAGGATGTTTACAAAAAAATCGATAGTTCGAAGTTAGGATGTTTACCAAAAAATTATAGTTGGGTAATCATATTTCAATTGTTGAGATGGTAAATGATTAATGAGATAAACTATAGTAGATAAAGCTTCAGTCCAAAATTTAACTGGAATAGAAGATTCTATCAGTAATGTACGCACAGTATCCAATAGATGCCGATTTTTCTGTTCAATGACTCAATTTGCTGCGGTTTATAGGGACATGAACGTTATGAAACAATATTTGTGTTATAGAGAAATAATTGAAACTCATGAGACATTTATTCACAACCATTGTCAGACCGTAAGGTTTTTATGCAAGTGGAGAACTGAGTTTCAACATATGCTAAAAAAGTTTGAAATATAGTAAATACTTCTGCTTTGGAATGCAAAAAATAGATCCAAGTAAATCGACTATAATCATCAATAAATGTCACAAAATATCTTTACTGTGCATATGAAATAACTGCTGTAATTCCCCAAACATCACTATGAATAATGTTAAAAGATTTATTGGCACGACTGCCTGAAATAGCAAAAGGTAATGTCTTACTTTTTCTAAGTTTACAAACAGAACAGTCGAAGAAGACAAACGATTGCAACCTTGAAGACTCCAAAGATTTAGACCCTAAATATTTGACGTGGCTCTGATAACATGTCAATATTTTGAGCAAATAGGTTGAATGTCTTTTCCTTTGCTTTCATTCCGATAAATAATAGTCAGTACAATCTATTTTAGGTACATAATATTTTGTATAATCTATGTTAGGTAACTTAATTAATAGATATTCTCAATTTAAATGTTCAACTAAAAGGAAAAAATCCATAAAAATATTAGGTACATAATATTTACTTCTTTGCAGCATTACGAAAAATGAAACTCTTTATTCTGTATGATTTCATTTACTCTTGATTGATAGTCACTAATATGCTTGGGACTTTTTCCATTTAAGAGAATTTGGCATTTAATTAATGCTTAAAATCAGTCTACCTTTCTCTTAACAAAACTTAATAATTTATTTCCTTTATCTCGTTGGAGTTCCTTCTTACGGTGCTTTGTTTCCTTTATTTGGCTTATCAAACAGCATAGAATTAGCAGGCTGAATGAGGAAACTGCTAGTTACGAGGTAGATAACAAGAATCTCCCGCCGCAGGGGTAATAGAAGCATATCTGTTTTCGTTGATTCCTCAGTTTATATATTAGATAGTTCTTATTTAATTTCTTCTTTCTATTTTGAAATAAATTTAGTTATTTATTTTTCAAATTCTTCCCTCTAGATGCAGATATTCTAAAGAAACATCATTCTTGAATGAAGAGAAAATCAATCTGTCAAGGCAGGTTTTAGAATCACTGTTCAGCGCTCCTGATATATTTGAGGAGGAACCAAAAGTGAAACGCTTGGAGTGGGGACTAAATCGGACAAGAGTGAGAGGACAAAAACCAGTGACTAAGCCTTTTGATGATTATGCTTCATCCCCAACGCTGGAAACTGAATTGGCAAAAAATGAAATTAGAAGAGGTTTGAAACTATGTACTCTTTCATGATTCTTCTTGTATATCTTCTGTCACCTTCTTTCTATTTCAAGTACTAGAAAGAATACAGACGCAACAAATGCACATTCTTGAAGTTATGTCTTGCACTTTAAGTTCAATTTTTATTTATAAGTATATCGATGAGATTTTTGGTTCTTTGATTTTGATAAGATTTAAAAAAACTTCTTCAAGCGTGCCGCAAATGAAGTGATACTTGAGTTGCTTGTGTTTTATCTGAGAGTGGGAGACGATTTTTTGCTCAGGAATGAAACTTTGATTGATTGTTACATAATAGAGAGAATTTTTGTGATTGGTTTAATTCTTCTAGAAAGCTTTTTAGCCAAATCATCTCTTTGTTGGCTTTGGTGACAGCTAAGTATTCAGCTTTTATTATTGATAATGAAACTAGCTTTTGTAGTTGTGGCATTCAACTGATTATGGTATCATTCGAGGAGTAGAGATACCCAATAACGCTTCTTTGTGTATCTTGGTCTCCTCTCAGATGTACATCAAGAAATTTCTGTAGTTTCAAATCAGCTTTTTCAAATTTTAATGTGTGATTAATTAATTGTTTTAGGTTGTGTAGCATCCACTTTACAACCTCCCAGTATTCATTTTTTTTTAATTTGACATATATCGATTCACAACTCTCATGGCATGTACAATGTCTAGTCTTCTGTAAACTGTTTTACCTGCTAATGTGTAAGGGATTTTAGTGATAAAATCTTTCTCTTCATTCGACTTGAGCGATTGTTTTCTTGAGGGCTTGAAGTGACTTGTAGTTGGGGTGTTCAACTTTTATTCCTTTTATCATATTGAACCTATATAACATCTTTTTAATTTTTTGAGAATGTGATAGATTCAAAATACTCAATTTTATGTGGTTCTGCCCTCATTTCAAGATTTTTTTTTTTTTGTCTTCCACTAGGGTTTTCTTGCCCAATTCCTGTAAAATTTTTCTTTTAAGATTGCCAGTTTTTTCTATGTTGACCATGTAATCAATATATTGTTAACGTACAAAAGCAAGATGATACAATCTTTTTCAATTCCTTTTAAATAGCAATAGTAATTAGCATTGCATCTATGAAAGTCAATTTTGTGCATGAATGACATCATTCTAGTATTACCAGATGGTGTATAAGTGACATAGTGTTAGGAGGGTGCTTTTAATAATTAATTAATGTTAGAGGACATCTTTTCTTCTATTTTAAATTCTTAGGGATAATTTAGTAATTAAAAGTTCTATTAGTTTTTTGGGATAGTTTGCCTATAAATAGGCCTTTCTTTAGAGAGAATAGGGGTTCTTTCGGAGAATTTTATTTCAGGTTTTCCCGAGTTGAAGGGAGGATTCCCTGTTTTGGGGTGGATTACCCAAGCTAGGAGAGGTACGACGGGTAGGGGATCATAGCAGAATCTGGGATTTTGCCAAAATTGATCACCACTGCTTCTTTATCTTCTCCAAAAATCTACCTTGGCCCTACCATTGCAATTTCAGGGGGTTGTCTACCTCTTGCAGCAAGAAATCCAAAATAGCAGCAGGACAGATTATTTCAAGTTTGGAAATCGTAGTGGAGACAAGAGTTTGCCAAAATTGATTTTTAACTCTTAAAATTAACATCTTAGTAGCTGTTCATTGATTTTTTCTAGATTTAACAGACGGGAGGTGGGACTTTGATCAGGCTTGAGGAATGATACAACTAGGACATATAAGTGGGATTGGAGGGAGAGTACGAGAAACCTCACTGTGATGCTATGCGGAAATAGATTTTTTCTTATCTTTTTTTTATTGAAAAAATACTTAAGCAAATGGAGCAAAAAGCTAAAAGAAAATTTAGAGAGAAACATCCTTAAGCAAGAATATATATACTGCAACACGAATTTATGTGTATAAAGTTGTCTCTTCCGCATACATTATTTTTCAATATTTTAATTTTCCCGCAATAACTTTAAGGGATTGCTTTTAAAACAGTTAATCATAGAATATTTTGCTTTCGAGTTGTTTTTGGGAATACTATCGCTAACATCGAACCAGTTTGAAGTGGCTATTTTTTGTACTATTCACTTTAGACTTAGCGCTTATTTGAGGTCTATTTTATTTTATTTTATTATTTTGTTTTTTAAAATATATTTGTTTAATGTTTTTTTTTATATATTTTTATTTTTTATTTCTAAAAATAACTCAACTTGTTTTTGAAACATTCAAAATAACTATTAGTATTTTGTCTGTTTTTAAAAATAATCATACTTCAATCAAATCGTCAAATATGTATTTTTTCAAATCAAAATATAAACAAAAGAAAATTAACATAAAAAATAGAAAATAAAAAATAAAAGTGATCTCAAACGGCCCTTATTGTGGCTATCAGCTTTATCTATTTCCACCGAACATGCCATTTTGCTTTCCTTCTCCCTATTTTGTTGATTCTTTCCGTCCCCTTCTAGATGAAGAGGATTATCAGATGCTTCGGAAAGCTGCAAAGCAACACTGGGATACAATGAAACTATACTATGAAGCTGTAAGGAGCATCTTGCATAAAGTCTAACTTTCTAGATGTTATTTAGTGCCTATTTTTCTGAAACATATGCCCCTTCAACATTTTGAATTTGAAATGTTAAAATTGTCTTGACAGGCAGTAGATAGTTTTACCAAGGGTAACAAGGCACAAGCAAGCTACTGTTTGGAGCAAGTAAGTTATGTTCTTATAGGTGAAGCAAAGCTTATCTATAGTGAGCCAGGCGACTGACTATTAACATGGATGTTGTTTTAGTCCCAATCTATAGCAGTGTCAAATCAGTCTCCATATTCTTTGAATTGCAGCATTAAGAGTCACCTATGGGGACTATATATTTTCATTCTCAGTTTGAAGAGTTTGGGACTAATTTGGAGACTCAGGCTACAATGGCCCTTAGGGGACTACTTTGGCACTTTACTCATAATTAAAACGATATAACATGCTAAATAGTGTAGTGATTTTTTTTTTGTATGTAAAGGGAAAACACTACTACCAGTTGGCTCGGGAAGCAGACGAGAAATCTTCTAGGTTGATCCTAGAAAAAGCGTGAGTGTATCATTTTTTCCATCGATTTTTTTCTCCGTTATATATTTCGAGGTTCATTTTTGTAGAATTGTGCAGAAATATGATTGAATGATTTGAGATTATTTGCAGAGAACAAGAAGAAAAAGGCAATGAGCTACCTCTTGATTTACGTGCTCATTCTGTTAACGAGTCGATCCGATTGTTGAAATTACATCTACTTTCTTTGGCAAGCATTCCTTGTAAGCGCTCTATTTGTTATGCTAATTTTAACTCCTTCCAGATCGGTCGCCGATGATGTAATAACTGCTCTTTGGTCGTCTTTTTTCAGCTTTTAGTCATTTGAAAGTAACTGTAAATACAGAGAGTGATAATACCTCACGAGGAAAGCGAAGAAGGGAGAAGGTATGATTTTACGCAAGTTAATTTAGCAAACTTATTGGTTACTGACTAACATTTTGCTCAAGTATTATTATATTTTGGTGATTTTTAAATTTATGGGGAAAAAAATTTGTAAATTTCAGTTTTCGCGTCTATCAGTAATGCAATATTAGGACACAATTTTGCTGTGCTGCTCTGCTTGAGGTGGCCTTTGTCAAATGCATGGCTGGCCTAGAAAAATTAGTGACCAAAATTAATGAGAAGTAATAAAATTTGCAGTACATCAAGTTCTATATTAATGCTATTTTCTTCTTTTCATTTACTATTTGTTGGTATTATATTCTTAAATGTTGAATAGAGTGTAAGAAAGCTGTATTTTTAGCTCATACAAATGGTGTCATTTCCTTAAAAATCCATGACTCTTTTATCCGATCTAATCCCTTATTTTTTTTGGCTGTCAAGTTCAGTTTCTCAATAATTATCCGCCGATGCGTCCAAAACTTCACTTTTTACATCCCTACCTCCCAAATCTTTCATATCACATCAAAAATATCACCATTTAAACATTTAAAAGTGAAATGCACCTTTTTCATGCACAGTTAAGGTGGCATATATAGATATATGTAAAAATTGAAGTGTTCATGTGCTAGATATGTAAATACATTGGAATTGAATGGTATGTATGTAAATCTTCATAAATAAATAAAAAATCTTGCTTAAAAACTGCTGAAGATTTCATTTTGGCTGATGAATAGGTGCTACAGCTTCTGGAGAAGGAATCCATCCGTTGGTCTGAAGCGGAGGGCAGTCCTGGAATAATCTTGATACCACTAAATGGAATAGATCACAAACAATTGAGTTTTGAAACTGCTTATTCTTAATTCTTTGGGGTATTTGTGAAATATCTCTCTTTTTTGGGGCTGATTTTGATAAATGTCCTCCGATTAAGTTGTGAATTTCTTAGGCATTTATTTTTGGGAAAATTTCTTTCCTATTTTCTGTGCAACCATGCAGTTCAATGAGAACAATTTCTTCATAGAGTGCATACAAATTTTCTTAGTCAGGATTCAATTTTTAATATTGGGATAGTTATTTTCAGATAAGGCTGTCAAAATGGCTCGTTGTTCGCAAACAGCTCATGTTCGGCTTGTTCGCAATGTTAACGAACAAATATTTGTACGTTTGTACGTTCGTGTTTGGCTCGTTTAGATGAGTAATATTTTTATAAATTTTAATTGACTACAAAGCTGNATTTTTGGGATAATTTCTTTCCTATTTTCTTTGCAACCATGCAGCTCAATGAGAACAATTTCTTCAAAGAGTGCCTACAAATTTTTCTAGTTAGGATTCAATTTTTAATATTAGGATGGTTACGCCCAGATCACCTGAAACATTGATATTTATAAATCAAGCAATCACGTGTTTTTTTGAACATCGAACCGATGCATTTATGCGTGTGCCACGATCAAATCATTGAAAATTTATTAAAAATGAAAAATATTCTTTGGGGTTTTGTCATGAATGTCAAAATGAATGGAGGGTGTTTGATTTGTAAATAGAGCCCTCTTTTTTATGTATTTGTCTCTTTTTACATATTACATGAAGAAGACTGGCCTTAACCTTTTAAAGGTGAGATACGGTTGTAGACGTAAGGTGGCATGTCTATAAAAACTGAACTTTAGGTGTTAGATTTGTAAAGAAATAGAAATTCAGTGGTATGAATGTAAATATTTCTTCTTCTTTTCATTCGAAATACTAATTTATCAAGTCTAGCGCAAGCTGTTGATTAACATAAATTCTTTGAAAGTTATATAAAAATTATATAAATATAAACATAAGGATATAAATGTAAGTGATATAATCTACATTATATATATATATATATATGTCATATTGGAATATTTTGTATTAAATAAAATTCAAGCTTATTATTTATTCTAAGGTCATTGTATTATTAATATAAAAAGAAAATATGATGGACTTATTTATATAAATAAACTCATGAAATGCATTTTTGTAATGAGTATATGCCATTAAATTTTCCAATAGGGGGCCATTTGGTGTTTTTTCTAACCAAGCTCTCCCTGCATTGAAAAATATTTTATTAGGGAGCAATTATTTATAGTCTAAAATGTAGTACTCTCAAATGACCCAATTGAAGGTTTCTAAATGTAATCAATATACGTATGTATATATATTATTCGTGAGCTTATACAATCTGGAGGAAAAGGTGCGCAAGAGTAATGAGGAGGAGAAGAGAGAAATTCCTATCCTCAGAAGGAGGGAATCTCTAAGAGTTCAAAACTCCTTTCTTCTCTTTTTTTCTTCTTGAGACTCTCTAAAAAGAACATATCAATTAGGCGGCTTATAAATGACCATTGACGTATTTTTCGTCTCTTATGATGATCTTCACTTCAGTGATTAGATGATCTTGAAATGCTTTTACTAAAATATCGAAAGATACTTCGATAGATCGGGCTGACGTGTGCTATGTGACACATGGTAATTGAGCCAGCAAGGTTGGCGGATCACCTCTGCAACTTAGCTTGGCAATCGATGATGCGTTATGAGGCCCACGAGGTCTGCTAGTGTGTACTTAGACCTATGTATATATACATGCCATTGAGCGAGTCTAATAATTAGAATCCCAAAGGCTATGATAGATAATATGGAAATAAGTTTTATGTTTATAGCAAAGAATTAATATCAAATTATTGGATGTTTATGAAAACATGTGAAATAACAAGTGAATGAATGATACATATTTTAATGATTTAAAAAATAAATAAATAAATAAATTACAGAGAGTGCAAAATAGTCATCTTAAACTTAATACAAATGACATCAAATAAGATGAAGTCATTTGGAGTCATGGAAACTAATGATTGTCGGCTCTGAAACCTCCATTAATGCGCATCAAACATCAATCAAAATCATAAGATCTTATTGTTTTTTGAATCAACATACTCTGTTTTTTCATTTAAAAATAAAATAAAAAAAAACAATGGAAACGATAAAATTAAAGAAGATGTAAATAAAATCTTTGTTGTATCCTCTATATGTATATATTCAAGCCATCAAACAATGATTTTTCTGAAGAATAATAAGTATATATATATATCAAATAAACTATTTCATTAATCCACAGAGAGAATTAATCTGAGCTGCTGCTCATATGTTGCCTCCTCCACCTGGTGCAGAAGGAGGAACAATCTTCATAGCAGATCGATTTACTTCTTCTAAATCTCTGCTGCTGCAATCATGGTGACAGATTACAGCATGATTGATTATCTCTGAGTTTGGCCATTGACGGGCATTGCAGCTGCAGGTAAAGCTCCCCAGAAGAAGGAAGAAGAAGAGAGCAGAGACTGAGAAGAACTTTGGTCGGAGAAGAAGAAGAAGCTGCATTATAATGGAGATTAGAGGAAGGAGATAGAGTTGAGCTTAGAATCTTGTCTTCTATGGAGATGGAGCTTTATATATTAGCTTAATGACATCTTTCTTAATCTCTTTCTTAATTGTATTTTGAAGAAAAAAGAAGAGAGAAATTAAATAAATGAGAGATTGGTTTGCCGGCCATGAGACACATTTTGAGTCAGAAAAATCTTGACTCAAATTTGATTTACAGTAAACTATTATGATTGTGCCGACTTAGTCGGGTCAATCGTCTACAGTCGGCCATCTCCAGTCAACTCTAATCTTCACTCGTCCCTCTCTACCAATCCCAAGAAAAAATGTGATCGAATAAAGTGCACAGATGATATATAACAAATATGTTATTTCTCACATTCTTCTCTAAATANATTATGATTGTGCCGACTTAGTCGGGTCAATCGTCTACAGTCGGCCATCTCCAGTCAACTCTAATCTTCACTTGTCGCTCTCTACCAGTCCCAAGAAAAAATGTGATCGAATAAAGTGCACAGATGATAATAACAAATATGTTATTTCTCACATTCTTCTCTGAATATAATTATTACTAATGTATATGGTCTACATAAGTAATAGTCACATTTAGAGAACAATATGTCATAGATAACATATTTTATATCTACATTCATTCATTTTGTCCGGTCACATATCTCCTGGGCCGACTGGAGAGTGTTAACTCGAGAGAGCCAACCAGAGTGGACTATCTGTAGAGGGCCGACTGGAGCAGGTCGATTGATGGGAGACCGACTAGAGAGAGTCCAATGGAGGAGGACGACTGACGGGAGACGATCAATGATGACCGACAAATGAAAACCAACTATAGAAAACCGAGCGTACCGATTAACTGAGTTCACNATGTAATTATTACTAATGTATATGGTCTACATAAGTAATAGTCACATTTAGAGAACAATATGTCATAGATAATGTATTTTATATCTACATTCATGCATTTTGTCTGGTCACATTTCTCCTGGGCCGACTGGAGAGTGTTAACTCGAGAGAGCCAACCAGAGTGGACTATCTGTAGAGGGTCGACTGGAGCAGGTTGATTGATGGGAGGCCGACTAGAGAGAGTCGAATGGAGGAGGACGACTGACGGGAGAACCGAGCGTACCGATTAACTGAGTTCATCAGATTCTCTGGACAATCTCAACATCTTAAATTGCCAGAGGACGATTGATGTCATATATAGCGCGTAAATGTTCCAAAAATTTCACATTCATAAAAAGGTGAAAGCAATATCCCTTAAAAAGCTTTTTTTTGCATTATTTGCCGTCTCTTTTGTCCATCAATTGATTATATTATATATTTGATGAGAAATAAATCATACATTAATAAGCATTTAGGAGGGTACAAATGTCTAGTTAAAGCCAATAAATAAATACATAAATAAGTTGAATGCCATGTGGCTTTTCCTAAAATTAAGTCCATTTAAATAAATAATTAAATACACACAAATCTCCTAGTATTATTATTAGTATTATTTTTCACTCTTGTCTTTGTTTGTAACTCTAAGTCAAGAGGAATCATTGAACATAAGTATTAAACTATGTAAGAAATAAAACATTGGAGTTATAATTATTTATTTTTTATTTTTTATTTTTTCAAACTAATAAGTTTGACAAATTTTATAAAATATAACAAATTATTTATGTTATGGTCATCTAAACTTTACTTTTTTACATTTATACCGCCCAAAAATCTTTTATATCATGCATTAGAAAGGGGTCATATATCTAAAAATTGAAATTTAGAAGCTATATATGTAAATATATAGGAATAGAGTGATATGTATGTAAATCTATTATGATGATCGAGCATTTTCTCCCGCACCAAAAAAAATTTCATATTCGAAGCTCTCTGATCGTATCATCCAAATTAATTTAGATAATTTTGATTTTGATTATTACTATGGCGGCAGGGCGTGGTGGTGGTGGGGGATAGCAGGGATTAGGGGGTGTGAACGAGTTGAGTCAAGCTCGTGCCACCCTCGTCTTGAGCTTGATTAATTAATCAAATTTGAGCTGAAGCATGAGCTTAAGTTTACGAGTTTGAGTAGACTCGCGAGTTGACTTGTTTATCATGAAAGAGATAAAACACTATTAATTTAAACTAGTGTTATAATAAAATGATAAATGGAATGTGCAATACTAAGATAAATAAATCATATTTTTAAATATTTTTTTTTTTATAATTTAAAGATTAAATATTGAAATTTAGTAAATTTTGAGTCTATTTTATATTAAGATTTTCATCCACGAGCCGACTCAGGAGCTAACAAGTCGAGTCGGTGCTGACCTGAGCTCAGCTCACTTGTGCCCTAGTGGGGATTGGCAATGGTGAAAGGTTGCACAAATGAGTGGAACTAGTTCTCAAAATACAATTATGAAAATTAATAAAAAAAAAAACTATAGAGCCATTTTATGTATATTTATTTGGAAAATTTTTTTTATGAATTTACATATCTAACACCTAAAATTTAATATTTACATTTATGACACTTGTGTCATAAAATTATGCAAGAAAAATATATATTTAAGAAAAAATATTATGTGTACTCTTAATTCATATGCACATACATACATTTGCACAAACATGGATGTCATCATTAAAAAATAGTTGTGATGACTTCGCTACTCCTTAGTCGTCAGCATTGACGGGCCACAACCACTCTGCTGTTTCCACCACCGAAACACCATTGTCATCGCCATCGGACCACCGCTAGATCACCATTATGTCTCTACTACCACTTGGTTGTCATCAATAGTTGTGATGACTTCGCTACTCTCTATCGAACTATTGTTGCAACTAGTCCATCGCAAAACCACCATCGCTGGCAAACCTTAGTTCGTTATCTACACATTCAACATCATCATTAAACTACTATCTCCCGACCCACGACCGTCGGACAGCTGCGTTGTCGCATAATATACTTTCGCAACGCAATCACCTCTATTTTGGAGCAAAGTGAAAATCCTAACTTACATTTACACCCTTTTCAATTAGGTTAGGACCATGAGTATTTTTTTTTTTAGGCTAATTTTAATATAAGAGTTATGGTGTTTTCTCTTTTAACACTTAATATGCATTATATAATTTTTAATTAATTTCTCGTATATCATTTTCATCTCTAATCGAAACCTCTATAGCAAACTTTAGAGTTTCTCCACACAAATGCGATATTTAGCTACCATAAAATATAGTGTAGTTTTTTAAATTCGTTATATACCAGAATTTGGAGTCTTTTGGAGTGAAAAGATGTGCCTCTTGGAGTGAAGAGCCGTGTCTCTTGGAGATAAGTGGGTTGAGGGAGCGAGGGAGTGTTAGTAATTTTATTTGTGGGTTTTATCTATATATATGATGTGTAACTCTATGGGCATGTACTGGATTCCTCTGAAATAGTCAAATTCGTCGCTATGCTCCCGAGGACGTAGGCATCTTTGCCAAACGTCGAACCCTCTGTCGCGTGCCTCTGGCGCACTCGAAGGCTTTGCAGAACCACCTGAAATGTCGCGATGCTCCTCTGTGAACCGTCGTCTTCGACCGGCTGAAGCACCGAAGCCTTGTCGCGATCCTCCTTTCCGAAGCCTGCTGCCTGGTCGCGAACCCCTGTGAATCCTCCTCCTGTCGCGAACCTTGCTGAAAGCCGCGACCCTTCCGAGGGTTCCTCCTGAATATTCGGCCGAACTACTGCGAACATCTTGCCCGAAGCTATTTCCCGTTCGCGTGAATGACTCAGCCGAACTCCACCTGTCGCAACTCCTCCTGCGACAAATTTGAGAACTCCGCTGTCCGAACTCCTCTGTTCGCAAAACGGCGCTCATGTTCGCGGTAACTGCACGCGAACTCCACCTCACCTAACGAATTTTTAATGAAGAAGTTGCAGCACTTAGGATTGTGCATTATTTGGTCCAAATTAAAAAGTAAATCTCATTCGGTTAGTTTTCTAAAATACATTTGTTTTCATATTCGANCCGTGAATTGCATCATCCACGGGAACCTCGGTAGCCCTAAGGTCAAAGGAAAGAAACTCTATCTTATGACTATAAGCTGGAGCTCAAAGAGGTGGGACTTGTACCTGCCGAAGTGACAAAGATGCCTCTGGAAAGAAGAGAAATAGAGGTTCAGCTACAAAGCTGGAAACACTCCAAACAAAAGGACTTACCCCCCGGAAACACTCCAAACAAAAGGACTTACACCCTGTCTGGGTCGGGGAGCCTCCTAACACCCTAGGTGTACTAGACAACCACCTATATGAAGGTATGTTGGGCCAGTCAGGTTGGAAAAGTACGGGGACTCCTCCTCGGGACATGCAAATATGAATGCAGTTATCTAGAATGATCATAAGAATTGTGTAGGCCCTATTAATATATGCAAGAAAATAAATGTTGCAATTTTTAAATCCCGAATATTTTAATCCTAAATTTTAATTATCTTGAAGATTTTATTTTAGGATTTTTGTAGAAAAAATTACAATTTTAGGGTCCTTAATGAGCCTATGTTGTATCGTGAAATCCCAGATAAAACATAAAAAAAAAATAAGGAAAACACATACAAGTGCAGACATGCAACATGATGTAAAGAATAAAGCAAGCCAAGTTAAAATAATAAACAGGCCGGTGCCGCTGGGTCGACAACATATCCCAGTAAAGAAAAAGGGCGGCCAGACTCCGCATATACACGTCCGGTTCTAATTTTATACATCAATATAAAATGCAGAATTAAGATACGGGGCACGAGCATCTGCTCCTGGTCCCCTCACGTGGTTCCCATGCTAACGTCTTGGAACCCGTGCCCGTATCTTATTTCTGCTACAAGACTCCTAGACTCTAAAAAAAATACATCGAGAAAAGAGAAAGACTAAATCCTGCATGGAAATAAGTGTCAGCAGGAAAAATCACATGCACATAACGTATCGTGGGGGGAGCTAATAGAACCTGCAAGCAAAAGAGTCAGAAATCATTACTTGCTCCCCCCATAGAGGTACCTGTGTGTGTGTATGAAAATAGGCATGACTCCCTGCAGAAGAACGCCCTAACATACTACCACACATATGCAACATGCAATCACAT
>JXCR01086147.1:4400-22215 GCA_002079205.1 Phalaenopsis hybrid cultivar | reverse complement strand
ATCCCCCGTAAGTGAAATCGATGTTCTAGACATAGTGGCGGGGTCCATTTCATCATCTGGGGTCATTTAGACAATTTCGCCGACGATCGGGTCAATTTGAGTCAAATTCGTGCATGGCGCGTCATAACAAATTTTCGCCGATCACAGGTGGACACCCTATACTTATGACATCCAAAAATTGATTCCAACAAAGGACCCCCAACAAGTGTGCTGCGCCACTGAGGCACAGTGCACTTGTTGGCAACATCCTCAAAAGAAAGCCTTCTCGGGTAGGCGAGGTGATATCCCAAGAAAGGGCTAAAAGAAAACCTCAACCAAGTAAGATAAACTGGATAGGGTATGGTCGAGAGTGTGGCTAACCGGTCGAAACCAGTCAACCACAAAAATGGGTTCAGAGACCATAGAGGCATGACCTAAGAGGGTGGTTCAGAGGCCGCAGAGGCATAACCACGAAAACAAGTTCAGAGGCCATAAAGGCATAACCTAAGAAAATAGGTTCAGAGGCCGCAGAGGCATAACCTATAAATGAGTACAGAGGCCGGGCCTCAGAGGCATAACCTATGAATGAGTTCAGAGGCCACAGAGACATAACTCAAGCTAGTGACATAACCTATAAATGAGTTCAGAGGCCACAGAGGCATAACTCAAGCTAGTGGTTTAGAGGCCACGCAGAGGCATAACCATGAAAATAGGTTCAGAGTTCGCAGAGGCATAACCTAGAAAATAGGTTCAGAACCGCTAGGCCTCAGAGGCATAACCTATGAATGAGTTCAGAGGCCACAGAGACATAACTCAAGCTAGTGACATAACCTATAAATGAGTTCAGAGGCCACAGAGGCATAACTCAAGCTAGTGGTTTAGAGGCCACGCAGAGGCATAACCATGAAAATAGGTTCAGAGTTCGCAGAGGCATAACCTAGAAAATAGGTTCAGAACCGCTAGGCATAACCTATGAATGAGTTCAGAGGCCACAGAGGCATAACTCAAGCTAGTGGTTCAGAGGCCGCAGAGGCATAACCACGAAAATAGGTTCAGAGGTCACAAAGACATAACCTAGAAAATAGGTTCAGAGGCCACAGAGGCATAACCTATGAATGAGTTCAGAGGCCACAGAGGCATAACTCAAGCTAGTGGTTCAGAGGCCGCAGAGGCATAACCACGAAAATAGGTTCAGAGGTCACAAAGACATAACCTAGAAAATAGGTTCAGAGGCCACAGAGGCATAACCTATGAATGAGTTCAGAGGCCACAGAGGCATAACTCAAGCTAGTGGTTCAGAGGCCGCAGAGGCATAACCACGAAAATAGGTTCAGAGGTCACAAAGACATAACCTAGAAAATAGGTTCAGAGGCCACAGAGGCATAACCTATGAATGAGTTCAGAGGCCACAGAGGCATAACTCAAGCTAGTGGTTCAGAGGCCGCAGAGGCATAACCACGAAAATAGGTTCAGAGGTCACAAAGACATAACCTAGAAAATAGGTTCAGAGGCCACAGAGGCATAACCTATGAATGAGTTCAGAGGCCACAGAGGCATAACTCAAGCTAGTGGTTCAGAGGCCGCAGAGGCATAACCACGAAAATAGGTTCAGAGGTCACAAAGACATAACCTAGAAAATAGGTTCAGAGGCCACAGAGGCATAACCTATGAATGAGTTCAGAGGCCACAGAGGCATAACTCAAGCTAGTGGTTCAGAGGCCGCAGAGGCATAACCACGAAAATAGGTTCAGAGGTCACAAAGACATAACCTAGAAAATAGGTTCAGAGGCCACAGAGGCATAACCTATGAATGAGTTCAGAGGCCACAGAGGCATAACTCAAGCTAGTGGTTCAGAGGCCGCAGAGGCATAACCACGAAAATAGGTTCAGAGGTCACAAAGACATAACCTAGAAAATAGGTTCAGAGGCCACAGAGGCATAACCTATGAATGAGTTCAGAGGCCACAGAGGCATAACTCAAGCTAGTGGTTCAGAGGCCGCAGAGGCATAACCACGAAAATAGGTTCAGAGGTCACAAAGACATAACCTAGAAAATAGGTTCAGAGGCCACAGAGGCATAACCTATGAATGTANGCCAAAGAGTGTCCAAAGATAAGACACACTCATACTGAGCAAACTACAACGTAGTCGAGCTCGAGTGACATCGAACATATGACTATATAAAGCTGAAGATGCTCTCATAAAGGAACCGGCCGAAACCGGCATATGATTCGAGAGGCTTCAAAGCCAAATGACTACAATACCCGACGTGCCTCAAAATGAGGTCTTATCATCAATGGTCGGCCAAGTGAAGGCAATAGTTCCTTTGATTGGAACATCAAATGATCAGGGAGGTATGTACCCCAATCGAAATAGTTTAGGAGGTATGTATCCTGACCAAGTATCAAATAAGGCAGGAACTATGTATCCTGCTCGAGCATATGAAATAACGCAGGAGGTATGTATCCTGGCGAAATATCAAATGAACAATCATACGACATAACATTCTGAGGTATCACGCTCGAAGTATATTCAGAGATCTAAGTAATCTGACTGAACATGGATCGATGGTAAAATCGATACAACATGTCATTCGACTTGGCGGACAAAACCAACCAAAGCAGTCAGAACCATCAAAGTGAACTTAAAAGTCCAAATGTAGGGTGCTTTAAGCAAATATTAGCGAAGTAAGTATCGCTAAAAGGTCCTCAGGACTAGTGAAATAGCTATAACAGGGGAGAGCTCAACGAATATTTCCAACAAGAACTTACTAAGGCAATTCTCGTCGGGGAAAATATCGGGGCAAACGTCAGATATCAAAGGTGGCTTCGACGAAGGACATGGATCAGACATATAACAGACAAATTCTAGAATCGATACGACATGTCGCTCTGACAAGGTAATGAAAATTGACCAGTTCAGTATTACAAAGAGGGTGGATGAATAGAGCATACCAACCCTATACGTGATATTGCTACCAGAGATTTGGTAGAATTAATTTTGCTGAGGAATTGCTGCAGTATCCCAGCATGGTGGGTTAAAACACAACTTTCCAACCACAAGGGTATGTTGCCCTTAGGCTAACTCAAAAACATCCCTCAAAGGGGAAAACACCACACTCATTTGAAGTGAGTGGAAAACTCTAACTCGGACCCACACAGGGTACTCAACCGAATAAGCGTGTCAAGGAAAGAGGCACAACTTTCCCGAGGAGGCATCAATCAAACTTGACCTCGGTCAGTCGAGACACGTAAGAAGGGTTGGGCAAAATAGATAGCTCGCCTAACGCGACGTAAATCCTCACACTCCTTTTTTAGGCTTCTGTACAATCATTTTGTGCAGCGTAAGTCCTAACCCGCCTTAGGTTTCGAGATTTTCGTGTGACACGACGTAAACCCTCTTTATCTCTGCGGGCTATTTGCATAATCGGGTATTATGCAAATGTAAGTCTCAAATAATAAAATTGGCAGGATTGAACAATTAAATAAAATTCTCTCTAAAGCACAGCCATACAGTAGGATAGTTTGGGAAGTCATTGAGGGCTCTTCTCAAGATCTGTGACACCCCCTAACTTTTCTTTTATTTAAACTCCTGAAATAACTGTTCTCATTTGTCTTTCCACGTCCAACCGTGAGAACCTAAACTTTGAAATCTTGAAGACTAATATCTCTGATCATTATAGAGAGTTTTCTCAATTGACTTCAGTCATTTGAGATGTAATTAACTATAGGAGTTTGCCTTTATAGGGAACTTGAAACCCAGGTAAAATAAACACTATTTAATCTTTGTATTAGATAGGAGAACTTGTCGGTCATACATAAAAGGTTTGCAGTCCAAACGGATGTCACAAATCTCTTAGTTTGCAGGATTGGGTCTATCGCTGAGATCTACACTTATTTTTCGGGAGGGTGTAGTATTCACGGTATCAGACAGGATTATGCAAACTATTGGACGAATGAGATTCATTTGGTTTCATTTTTTTCAAAAATTAAAACGTACTACTTTCAAAACCCAAACTATATATCTCTTTTATTAAATTAAATTTCAAAAATTATTTTCATATTCATATTTTCAAATCTATCGAAAAAGTTGACCGACAGTGGGACTTTGATCATGCTTGAGGAATGATACAACTAGGGCATATAAGTGGGATTGGAGGGAGAGTTAGAGAAACCTCACTGTGATGCTATGCGGAAATAGATTTTTTCTTATCTTTTTTTTATTGAAAAAATGCTTAAGCAAATGGAACAAAAGGATAAAAGAAAATTTAGATAGAAACATCCTTAAGCAAGAATATATATACTGCAACATGAATTTATGTGTATAAAGTTGTCTATTCGGCATACATTATTTTTCAATGTTTTAATTTTCCCGCAATAACTTTAAGGGATTGCTTTTAAAACATTCAATCATAGAATATTTTGCTTTCGAGTTGTTTTTGGGAATACTATCGCTAACATCGGACCAGTTTGAAGTGGCTATTTTTTTGTACTATTTCACTTTAGAATTTTGCCACCAACAAAAAAAAAAAAAAAGAAAAAAAAGAAAGAAAGAAACAGAACAAATTTCTAAAACTTAAATAGTATTTAGCCAATTATCCTTGTCTAAGGCTTGTCTATGTAGGCAGTTTCCTCCTCTCTTTAACATAGATTTGGCGCTTATTTGTGGTCTATTTTATTTTATTTTATTATTTTGTTTTTTAAAATATATTTGTTTAATGTATCTTTTATATATTTTTATTTTTTGTTTCTAAAAATAACTCAACTTGTTTTTGAAACATTCAAAATAACTATTAGGATTTTGTCTGTTTTTAAAAGTAATCATACTTCAATCAAATCGTCAAATATATATTTTTTCAAATCAGAATATAAACAAAAGAAAATTAACATAAAAAATAAAAAATAAAAAATAAAAGTGATCTCAAATAGCCCTTATTGTGGCTATCAGCTTTATCTATTTCCACCGAACATGCCATTTTCCTTTCCTTCTCCCTATTTTGTTGATTCTTTCCGTCTCCCTTCTAGATGAAGAGGATTATCAGATGCTTCGGAAAGCCGCAAAGCAACACTGGGATACAATGAAACTATACTATGAAGCTGTAAGGAGCATCTTTCATAAAGTCTAAATTTCTAGATGTTATTTAGTGCCTATTTTTCTGAAACATTTGCTTTCTTAAACCGTTCAATAAGTCACATGTAATGCCCCTTCAACATTTTGAATTTGAATTGTTAAAATTGTCTTGACAGGCAGTAGATAGTTTTACCAAGGGTAACAAGGCGCAAGCAAGCTACTGTTTGGAGCAAGTAAGTTATGTTCTTATAGGTGAAGCAAAGCTCATCTATAGTGAGCCAGGCGACTGACTATTAACATGGATGTTGTTTTAGTCCTAATCTATAGCAGTGTCAAATTAGTCTCCAGATTCTTTGAATTGCAGCATTAACAGTCACCTATGGGGACTATATTTTCAATCGCAATTTGAAGAGTTTGGGACTAATTTGGAGACTCAGGCTAGGGGGACTACTTTGGCACTTTACTCATAATTAAAACGATATAACATGTTAAATAGTGTAGTGAATTTTTTTTGTATGTAAAGGGAAAACACTACTACCAGTTGGCTCGGGAAGCAGACGAGAAATCTTCTAAGTTGATCCTAGAAAAAGCGTGAGTGTATCATTTTTTCCATCGATTTTTTTCTCCGTTATATCCTTCGAGGTTCATTTTTGTAGAATTGTGCTGAAATATGATTGAATGATTTGAAATTATTTGCAGAGAACAAGATGAAAATGGCACTGAGCTACCTCTTGACTTGCGTGCTCATTCGGTTAACGAGTCGATCCGATTGTTGAAATTACATCTACTTTCTTTGGCAAGCATTCCTTGTAAGCGCTCTATCTGTTATGCTAATTTTAACTCCTTCCATGTTGGTCGATGATGTAATAACTGCTCTTTGGTCGTCTTTTTTCAGCTTTTAGTCATTTGAAAGTAACTGTCAATACAGAGAGTGATAATACCTCACGAGGAAAGCGAAGAAGGGAGAAGGTATGATTTTACGCAAGTTAATTTAGCAAATTTATTGGTAACTGACTAACATTTTGCTCGAGTACTATTATATTTTGGTGATTTTTAAATTTATGGGGAAAAATTTTTTATAAATTTCAGTTTTCGCGTCTATCAGTAATGCAATATTAGGACACAATTTTGTTGTGCTGCTCTGCTTGGGGTGGCCTTTGTCAAATGCAAGGCTGGCCTAGAAAAATTAGTGACCAAAATTAATGAGAAGTAATAAAATTTGCAATACATCAAGTTCTATATTAATGCTTTTTTCTTCTTTTCATTTACTATTTGTTGGTATTATATTTTTAAATGTTGAATAGAGTGTAAGAAGCTGTATTTTTAGCTCACACAAATGGTGTCATTTCCTTAAAAATCCATGCTTCTTTCATCTGATCTAATCCCTTATTTTTTTGGCTATCAAGTTCAGTTTAACCACTCAATTCCTATGTATTTACATATCTAACACCAAAACTTCACTTTTTACATTCCTATCGCCCAAATCTTTCATATCACATCAAAAATATCACCATTTAAACATTTAAAAGTGAAATGCACCTTTTCATGCACAGTTAAGGTGACATATATATGTAAAAATCGAAGTGTTCATATGCTAGATATGTAAATACATTGGAATTGAATGGTATGTATGCAAATCTTCATAAATAAATAAAAAATCTTGCTTAAAAACTGCTGAAGTTTTCATTTTGGCTAATGAATAGGTGCTACAGCTTCTGGAGAAGGAATCCATCCGTTGGTCTGAAGCGGAGGGCAGTCCTGGAATAATCTTGATTCCACTAGATGAAATAGATCACCAACAATTGAGTTTTGAAACTCCTTATTCTTAATTCTTTGGGGGTATATGTGAAATATTTCTCTTTTTTGGGGGTGCTTTTGATAAATGTCTCCTCTGATTAAGTTGTGGATTTTTTAGGCAATTATTTTTGGGATAATTTCTTTCCTATTTTCTTTGCAACCATGCAGCTCAATGAGAACAATTTCTTCAAAGAGTGCCTACAAATTTTTCTAGTTAGGATTCAATTTTTAATATTAGGATGGTTACGCCCAGATCACCTGAAACATTGATATTTATAAATCAAGCAATCACGTGTTTTTTTGAACATCGAACCGATGCATTTATGCGTGTGCCACGATCAAATCATTGAAAATTTATTAAAAATGAAAAATATTCTTTGGGGTTTTGTCATGAATGTCAAAATGAATGGAGGGTGTTTGATTTGTAAATAGAGCCCTCTTTTTTATGTATTTGTCTCTTTTTACATATTACATGAAGAAGACTGGCCTTAACCTTTTAAAGGTGAGATACGGTTGTAGACGTAAGGTGGCATGTCTATAAAAACTGAACTTTAGGTGTTAGATTTGTAAAGAAATAGAAATTCAGTGGTATGAATGTAAATATTTCTTCTTCTTTTCATTGGAAATACTAATTTATCAAGTCTAGCGCAAGCTGTTGATTAACATAAATTCTTTGAAAGTTATATAAAAATTATATAAATATAAACATAAGGATATAAATGTAAGTGATATAATCTACATTATATATATATATATATATGTCATATTGGAATATTTTGTATTAAATAAAATTCAAGCTTATTATTTATTCTAAGGTCATTGTATTATTAATATAAAAAGAAAATATGATGGACTTATTTATATAAATAAACTCATGAAATGCATTTTTGTAATGAGTATATGCCATTAAATTTTCCAATAGGGGGCCATTTGGTGTTTTTTCTAACCAAGCTCTCCCTGCATTGAAAAATATTTTATTAGGGAGCAATTATTTATAGTCTAAAATGTAGTACTCTCAAATGACCCAATTGAAGGTTTCTAAATGTAATCAATATACGTATGTATATATATTATTCGTGAGCTTATACAATCTGGAGGAAAAGGTGCGCAAGAGTAATGAGGAGGAGAAGAGAGAAATTCCTATCCTCAGAAGGAGGGAATCTCTAAGAGTTCAAAACTCCTTTCTTCTCTTTTTTTCTTCTTGAGACTCTCTAAAAAGAACATATCAATTAGGCGGCTTATAAATGACCATTGACGTATTTTTCGTCTCTTATGATGATCTTCACTTCAGTGATTAGATGATCTTGAAATGCTTTTACTAAAATATCGAAAGATACTTCGATAGATCGGGCTGACGTGTGCTATGTGACACATGGTAATTGAGCCAGCAAGGTTGGCGGATCACCTCTGCAACTTAGCTTGGCAATCGATGATGCGTTATGAGGCCCACGAGGTCTGCTAGTGTGTACTTAGACCTATGTATATATACATGCCATTGAGCGAGTCTAATAATTAGAATCCCAAAGGCTATGATAGATAATATGGAAATAAGTTTTATGTTTATAGCAAAGAATTAATATCAAATTATTGGATGTTTATGAAAACATGTGAAATAACAAGTGAATGAATGATACATATTTTAATGATTTAAAAAATAAATAAATAAATAAATTACAGAGAGTGCAAAATAGTCATCTTAAACTTAATACAAATGACATCAAATAAGATGAAGTCATTTGGAGTCATGGAAACTAATGATTGTCGGCTCTGAAACCTCCATTAATGCGCATCAAACATCAATCAAAATCATAAGATCTTATTGTTTTTTGAATCAACATACTCTGTTTTTTCATTTAAAAATAAAATAAAAAAAAACAATGGAAACGATAAAATTAAAGAAGATGTAAATAAAATCTTTGTTGTATCCTCTATATGTATATATTCAAGCCATCAAACAATGATTTTTCTGAAGAATAATAAGTATATATATATATCAAATAAACTATTTCATTAATCCACAGAGAGAATTAATCTGAGCTGCTGCTCATATGTTGCCTCCTCCACCTGGTGCAGAAGGAGGAACAATCTTCATAGCAGATCGATTTACTTCTTCTAAATCTCTGCTGCTGCAATCATGGTGACAAATTACAGCATGATTGATTATCTCTGAGTTTGGCCATTGACGAGCATTGCAGCTGCAGGTAAAGCTCCCCAGAAGAAGGAAGAGGAAGAGAGCAGAGACTGAGAAGAACTTTGGTCGGAGAAGAAGAAGAAGCTGCATTATAATGGAGATTAGAGGAAGAAGAGAGAGTTGAGCTTAGAATCTTTTCTTCTATGTAGATGGAGCTTTATATATTAGCTTAATGAGATCTTTCTTAATCTCTTTCTTAATTGTATTTTGAAGAAAAAAGAAGAGAGAAATTAAATAAATGAGAGATTGGTTTGCCGGCCATGAGACACATTTTGAGTCAGAAAAATCTTGACTCAAATTTGATTTACAGTAAATTATTATGATTGTTCCAACTTAATTAAATAAACTGGTTTGTAAAATTTTAAGGCAAAATTATTATGATTGTGCCGACTTAGTCGGGTCAATCGTCTACAGTCGGCCATCTCCAGTCAACTCTAATCTTCACTCGTCCCTCTCTACCCGTCCCAAGAAAAAAATGTGATCGAATAAAGTGCACAGATGATACATAATAAATATGTTATTTCTCACATTCTTTCTTTGAATGTAATTATAACTAATGTATATGGTCTACATAAGTAATAATCACATTTAGAGAATAATATGTCATAGATAACGTATTTTATATCTACATTCGTGCATTTTATCTTGTCACATTTCCCCAGGGCCGACTGGAGAGTGTTAACTCGAGAGAGCCAACCAGAGTGGACTATCTGTAGAGGGCCGACTGGAGCAGGTCGATTGATGGGAGGCCGACTATAGGGGTCGAATGGAGGAGGACGACTGACGGGAGACGATCAATGATGACCGACGACTGAGTGTGTCGATTAACTGAGTTCACCAGATTCTCTGGACAATCTCAACATCTTAAATTGCCAAAGAAGGATTGATGTCATATAGCGCGTAAACATCCCAAAAATTTCACATTCATAAAAAGGTGAAAGCAATATCCCTTAAAAAGCTTTTTTTTGCATTATTTGCCGTCTCTTTTGTCCATCAATTGATTATATTATATATTTGATGAGAAATAAATCATACATTAATAAGCATTTAGGAGGGCACAAATGTCTAGTTAAAGCCAATAAATAAATACATAAATAAGTTGAATGCCATGTGGCTTTTCCTAAAATTAAGTCCATTTAAATAAATAATTAAATACACACAAATCTCCTAGTATTATTATTAGTATTATTTTTCACTCTTGTCTTTGTTTGTAACTCTAAGTCAAGAGGAATCATTGAACATAAGTATTAAACTATGTAAGAAATAAAACATTGGAGTTATTATTATTTATTATTTATTTTTTATTTTTTCAAACTAATAAGTTTGACAAATTTTATAAAATATAACAAATTATTTATGTTATGGTCATCTAAACTTTACTTTTTTACATTTATACCGCCCAAAAATCTTTTATATCATGCATTAGAAAGGGGTCATATATCTAAAAATTGAAATTTAGAAGCTATATATGTAAATATATAGGAATAGAGTGATATGTATGTAAATCTATTATGATGATCGAGCATTTTCTCCCGCACCAAAAAAAATTTCATATTCGAAGCTCTCTGATCGTATCATCCAAATTAATTTAGATAATTTTGATTTTGATTATTACTATGGCGGCAGGGCGTGGTGGTGGTGGGGGATAGCAGGGATTAGGGGGTGTGAACGAGTTGAGTCAAGCTCGTGCCACCCTCGTCTTGAGCTTGATTAATTAATCAAATTTGAGCTGAAGCATGAGCTTAAGTTTACGAGTTTGAGTAGACTCGCGAGTTGACTTGTTTATCATGAAAGAGATAAAACACTATTAATTTAAACTAGTGTTATAATAAAATGATAAATGGAATGTGCAATACTAAGATAAATAAATCATATTTTTAAATATTTTTTTAATATAATTTAAAGATTAAATATTGAAATTTAGTAAATTTTGAGTCTATTTTATATTAATATTTTCATCCACGAGCCGACTCAGGAGCTAACAAGTCGAGTCGGTGCTGACCTGAGCTCAGCTCACTTGTGCCTAGTGGGGATTGGCAATGGTGAAAGGTTGCACAAATGAGTGGAAATAATTCTCAAAATACGATTATGAAATTTAATAAAAATAAACACTTGTGTCATAAAATTATGCATGAAAAATATACATTTAAGAAAAAATATTATGTGTACTCTTAATTCATGTGGACAGACATATATTTGCACAAACATGGATGTGGTCATTGAAAAATAGTTGCGATGACTTCGCTACTCCTTAGTCGTCACCATTGACGGGTCACAATCACTCTGCTGTTACCACAACCGAAACACCATTGTCATCGCCATCGGACCACCACTAGATCACCATTATGTCTCTACTACCACTTGGTCGTCATCATTGTTGCTATTGTCACCGCTACTAGATCGTTATATCGTATCTTTACTACTACTTGGCTGTTATCATTGTTGATATTGCCACCCCTATCGAACTATTGTTGCAACTAGTCGATCGCAAAACCACCATCCATGACAAACCTTAGTTCGTTATCTACACATTCAACATCATCATTAAACTACTATCTCCCGACCCACGACTGCCGAACAGCTACGCTGTCGCATAATATACGTTCGTAACGCGATCACCTCTATTTTGGAGCAAAGTGAAAATCCTAACTTACATTTACACCCTTTTCAATTAGGTTAGGACCATGAGTATTTTTTTTTTTAGGCTAATTTTAATATAAGAGTTATGGTGTTTTCTCTTTTAACACTTAATATGCATTATATAATTTTTAATTAATTTCTCGTATATCATTTTCATTTCTAATCGAAACCTCTATAGCAAACTTTCGAGCTTCTCCACAGGTATGCGATATTTAGCTACCATAAAATATAGTGTAGTTTTTTAAATTCGTTATATACTAGAATTTGGAGTCTCTTGGAGTGAAAAGATGTGTCTCTTGGAGTGAAGAGGTGTGTCTCTTGGAAATAAGTGGGTTGGGGGAGCGAGGGCGTGTTAGTAATTTTATTTGTGGGTTTTATCTATATATATGATGTGTAACTCTATGGGCGTATAGTGGACTCCTCTGAAATAGTGAAATTCGTCGATGACGTAGGCATCTTTGCCAAACTTCAAACCCTCTGTCGCGTGCCTCTGTCGCATGTTAAGGCTTAGTAGAGCCGCCTGAAATGCTGCGATGCTCCTCTGCGAACAATCGTCTTCGACCGGCTGAAGCACCGAAGCCCTGTTGCGATCCTCCTTTCCGAAGCCCGCTGCCTGGTCGTGAACCCTTGTGAATCCTCCGCCTGTCGCGAACCTTGTTGAAAGCCGCGACCCTTCCGAGGGTTCCTCCTGAAAATTCAGCCGAACTACTGCGAACACCTTGCCCGAAGCTCTTACCCGTTCGCGTGAATGACTCAGCCGAACTCCACCCGTCGCAACTCTTTCTGCGACAAATTTGAGAACTCCGCTGTCTGAACTCCTCTGTTCGCAAAACAGCTATCCTGTTCGCGGTAACTGCACGACGAACTCCACCTCGCCTAACGAATTTTTAATGAAAAAGTTGCAGCACTTAGGATTGTGCATTATTTGGTCCAAATTAAAAAGTAAATCTCGTTCGGTTAGTTTTCTAAAATACATTTGTTTTCATATTCGATTTTTTTGTTTTTGGTTTGGTTTTAGTTTTTCATTCAACCATAAACAAACCCAAATTTCAAAGTCGTGCAGAGTATTCATGAAATTAAATTAATATCATACATGTAAGATATATAGTTCTTAAAGTTTGTTCNTTTTTTGTTTTTGGTTTGGTTTTAGTTTTTCATTCAACCATAAACAAACCCAAATTTCAAAGTCGTGCAGAGTATTCATGAAATTAAATTAATATCATACATGTAAGATATATAGTTCTTGAAGTTTGTTCATAACAAGCTCCAACTAATAATTGAGTTTCAATTTGTTCATAATTGTATGGTTTTGTACCTGTTGAATTAGGATTCGTTCGTGAATCACATCAAAGAGATAGAACGTTAGGAATCAAAAGGGAGAAATAGAGTGAGAGATAGAGATAAAGCGGGAGAGAGAGTGAGAAAGGGCGCGTAGGAATTTGGCTGGCCCCTCATACGAGGTATTTTCGGGTTCTTTCTGAGAATGAGAGGGTTATAGAGAGAAGGGGAGAGAGTTCTTCATACATGAGAGAGGTCTAATACATGAAAAGCTCTTCCTATTTATAGATGATATAATGACAAAATGTGAAATTACAATGTTAACGCAACTTAAAAGAGGTATTACATAANCTGAGAATGAGAGGGTTATAGAGAGAAGGGGAGAGAGTTCTTCATACATGAGAGAGGTCTAATACATGAAAAACTCTTCCTATTTTTAGATGATATAATGACAAAATGTGAAATTACAATGTTAACCCAACTTAAAAGAGGTATTACAGAGCATTTTGGTGTTTTGTTCGTTAGAGCCTATTATTCGGTGGAGTTGGCTTCGGTTACCTGGTCAGTCGGCTGGTCGTCTACTGCCTACTGGAGGCTGGAGGTCAGCCGGTCTCCACTGAAGAGTGGTAGCTGGCGATCGGCCGGTCATCTGTTGGAGAGNTGGAGGCTGGAGGTCAGCCGGTCTCCACTGAAGAGTGGTAGCTGGCGATCGGCCGGTCATCTGTTGGAGAGTCGTGCTCGGTGGGCTTGAAGGTGCCGATATCTTTTGTCATTTAAACTGAATTAAATTTTGACTCGACTGGTTTGATTTTCTTCTATTAAATATTTTTACTCATTGCAAATAATTTTTGTGGGGGCAAAAAATATATTATTGTAGCTCTTGATAGACCGAAATATAATTGGAGAGTAGAATTATACGATTTAAAAAAAATCACCTTATCTAAGAAAATATGATTTTTNAAAAAATATATTATTGTAGCTCTTGATAGACCGAAATATAATTGGAGAGTAGAATTATACGATTTAAAAAAACCACCTTATCTAAGAAAATATGATTTTTTTTTGTTTTTGTTTTTTTATTCATGAGAATGTTTTCTCTAAATATAACTAATATCTAAGTAGCTGCATCTGATTGGATAAGTGAACATCTTAATCTTCGTTCTTGACCATTAGATCTTCTCAAGATCAGTACTCACTTTTTTTGATGTACTGTAATTATTATTTTTTAAGAACAAGCAAACTCATTTTAGGTTTTTTTTTTTAAATATTAAGAAAAATGAGTAGACCTGACTAAATATATATTTTTAAAATTATAATTTAATTTTTAATTTTTTACTCAATCAAAATCTGCCTTGCTGGCAGATAAAGTCAAATTTAATTAAACAGTTTTTAAATTCTTTAATTATCTTTCAGAANACTAATATCTAAGTAGCTGCATCTGATTGGATAAGTGAACATCTTAATCTTCGTTCTTGACCATTAGATCTTTTCAAGATCAGTACTCACATTTTTTGATGTACTGCAATTATTATTTTTTAAGAACAAGCAAACTCATTTTAGGTTTTTTTTTTTAATATTAAGAAAAATGAGTAGACCTGANTGGGGGACACGGGGGATTGGGGGGTGTGAACGAGTTGAGTCAAACTCGTGCCACCCTCGTCTTGAGCTTGATTAATTAATCAAATTTGAGCTGAAGCTTGAGGTTAAGTTTACGAGTTTGAGCAGACTCTCGAGTTGACTTGTTTATCATGAAAGAGGTAAAACACTATTAATTTAAACTAGTGTTATAATAAAATGATAAATAGAATGTGCAATAAGAAGATAAATAATAAAAAAAATCACATAATATAAAATATAAATTATCATATTTATATATATATTTTTTATAATTTAAAGATTAAATATTGAAATTTAGTAAATTTTGAGTCTATTTTATATTAATATTTTCATCAACGAGCAGACTCACGAGCTAACAAATCGGGTCGGTGTTGACCTGAGCTCAGCTCACTTGCGCCCTAGTAGGGATTGGCAATGGCGAAAGGTTGCACAAATGGGTGGAAATAGTTCTCAAAATACGATTATGAAATTTAATAAAAATAAACTATAGAGCCATGTTTATGTATATTTTTTCGGAAATTTTTTTTTATGAATTTACATATCTAACACCTAAAATTTAATATTTACATTTACGACACTTGTGTCGTAAAATTATGCATGAAAAATATATATTTAAGAAAAAATATTATGCGTACTCTTAATTCATATGCACAGACATACATTTGCACAAACATGGGTGTCATCATTCAAAAATAGTTGTGATGACTTCGCTACTCCTTAGTCGTCACCATTGCAGGCCACAATCACTCTGTTGTTACCGCAACCGAAACACCATTTTCATCGCCATCGGACCACCGCTAGATCACCATTATGCTCTACCACCACTTGGTCGTCATCTTTGTTGTTATTGTCACCACTACTAGATCGTTATATCGTATCTTTACTACTACTTGGCTGTTATCATTGTTGTTATTGCCACCCCTATCGAACAATTGTTGCAACTAGTCCATCGCAAAACCACCACCACTGAGTTTGTCATCTACACATTCAACATCATCATTAAACTACTATCTTCCGACCCACGATCGTCGGACAGCTACGCTGTCGCATAATATACTTTCGCAACGCCATCACCTCTATTTTGGAGCGAGTGAAAATCCTAAATTACATTTACACCCATTTCAATTAGGTTAGGACCATGAAAAAAAACTTTTAGGCTAATCTTAATATAAGAGTTATGGTGTTTTCTCTTTCAACACTTAATATGTAATATATAATTTTTAATTAATTTCTCGTGTATCATTTTCATTTCAAATCGAAACCTCTATAGCAAACTTTCGAGTTTCTCCACACAAATGCGATATTTAGCTACCATAAAATACACTGTAGTTTTGTAAATTCGTTATTCTCAATTTTGTAACGTATGACTCATATACCAGAATTTGGAGTCTTTTAGAGTGAAAAGATGTGTCTTTTGGAGTGAAGAGGTGTGTCTCTTGGAGATAAGTGAGTTGGGGGAGCGAGGGCGTGTTAGTGAAATAGTGAAATTCGCCGCTCTGCTCCCGAGGGCGTAGGCAGCTTTGCCAAATGTCGAACCCTATGTCGCGTGCCTCTGTTGCACTCGAAGGCTTTGCAGAACCGCCTGAAATGCCTTGATGCTCTTTTGCGAACTATCCTCTTCGATCGACTGAAGCATCGAAGACCTGTCGCGATCCTCCTTTTCCGAAGCATGGTGCCTGGTCGCGAATCCTCCTCCTGTCGTGAACCTTGTTGAAAGTCGCGACCCTTCTGAGGGTTCCTCATGAAAATTCGGTCGAACTACTGCGAACACCTTGCCCGAAGTTCTTTCCCGTTCGCGTGAATGCCTCAGCCAAACTCCACCTATCGCAACTCCTCCTGCGACAAATTTGAGAACTCCGCTGTTCGCAAAACGGCGCTGTTGTTCGCTATAACTGCACGCGAACTCCACCTCGCCTAACGAATTTTTAATGCAAAAGTTGTAGCACTTGGGATTGTGCATTATTTGGTCCAAATTAAAAAGTAAATCTCATTCGGTTAGTTTTCTAAAGTACATTTGTTGTCATATTCGATTTTTTGTTTGTGGTTTGGTTTTAGTTTTTCATTGAGCCGCACAAACCCAAATTTCAAAGTCGTAAAGAGTATTCATGAAATTAAATTAAAATCATACATGTAAGATATATAGTTCTTGACGTTTGTTCATAACAAGCACCAACTAATAATTGAATTTCAATTTGTTCATGATTGTAAGGTTGTACATGTTGAATTAGGATTCGTTCATGAATCACACCAAAGAGATAGAGCGTTAGGAATCAGAAGGGAGAAATAGAGAGAAAGATAGAGAGAAAGCGGGGAGAGAGTGAGAAAGGGGGCACGGGAATTTGGCTGGCTCTCATACGATGTATTTTGGGTTCTTTGGCCCCTTTTATTTCTGAGAATGAGAGGGTTACAGAGAGAAGGGGAGAGAGTTCTCCATACATGACAGATGTCTAATACATGAAAAGCTCTTCCTATTTATACATGATATAATGACAAAATGTGAAATTACAATGTTAACCCAGCTTTAAAAGAGTATTACATAACATTTTGGTGTTTTGTTCGTTAGAGCCTATTATTCAGTGGAGTTGGCTTCGGTTAGCTGGTCGGTCGGTCGGCTGGTCGTCCACTGGAGGCTGGGGGTCAGCCGGTCTCCACTGAAGAGTGGTAGTTGGCGATCGGCCGGTCATCTGTTGGAGAATGGTGCTCGGTGGGCTTGAAGGTGCCGATATCTTTTGTCATTTAAACTGAATTAAATTTTGACTCGATTGGTTTGATTTTCTTCTATAAAATATTTTTACTCTTTGCAAATAATTTTTGTGGGGGGCAAAAAATATATATTATTGTAGCTCTTGATAGACCGAAATATAATTGGATAGTAGAATTATACAATTTCAAAAAACCATCTTCTCTAAGAAAATATGATTTTTTTTTTTTAATTTATGAGAATGTTTTCTCTAAATATAACTAATATCTAAGTAGCTGCATCTGATTGGACAAGTGAACATCTTCTTCTTTCTTCTTGACCATTAGATCTCCTCAAGATCAGTACTCACATTTTTTGATGTACTGCAATTATTAATTTTTAAGAACAAGCAAACTCATTTTAGGTTTTTTTTTTAAAAATATTAAGAAAAATGAGTAGACCTTACTAAATATATATTTTTAAAATTATAATTCAATTTTTAATTTTTAACTCAATCAAATCTGCCTTGTTGGCAGATAAAGTCAAATCTGCAACGCATATAT
>JXCR01086138.1:167678-201078 GCA_002079205.1 Phalaenopsis hybrid cultivar | reverse complement strand
TTCCTTCGACGGGATGAGAAGATCAGTTGGGAGAAGATCCGGCGGGAGAGAGGAGATCTGGCTTCCTTCGACTTCGACGGGATGCTTCCTTCGACGCTGCAGGTCACAGAGAGGTCGCGGGAGAGGCGAAGGAGAAGGAGAAAGGCAAGTGAAAAAAGGCAAGTCACGGGTGGCGAAAAAGGGCGAGTCACGGGCGAAAAAAGTGCATATCCCGTAAAATGTTATCGCGAAACGCGGACCGCGGGGGTCAGCCCGTGTTTAAGGAATTCAAAAACGCGTTTTTAAATAATTTCCCAATAAGCGCTAACCAAACAGCAGGGCGGCGTTTTGAAAGCGCCGCCCGCACTTATAAGCTGCCCCAAACGGGGCCTAAGCTCTACGTGCAGACTCCTAGTATTATACAACCACGTGTGCTATATCGGACCCATCTAAAAAAATATTAAAGTAGAACCGTGAAGTCTGCAATAACCCGAAATAACTAAAAAATATTAAAGTGAAATATTTGAGTTTCTCTTCAATAACCTCAAAATAACTCCGAAATAACCCCTGCGTGTTATTTTAGGGTGCAATATATGGGTTCTAGTTCAATAACCCAAAAATAACCCCGAAATAACCTCCGCGATGTTAGTATGGGTTATTGAAGTGAAACTGCAAATGTTATTTTAGGGTTATTGAATTGTAATATGAATTTTTCTTCAATAACCTCGAAATAAACTTCACTTGCACTTAAATAATGCGATGATATTATTGGAGTTCACACTTATTTCGGGTGTATTGATAGGAAAAGCGTTATTCAATAATTGGTTTAATTAGTCCAACAAATTCCTACGATTAATGGGGCGTGCCAATCTTAAGAAAGCGCCTCTTCTCGCAGCCAAAGTCCCGGTTTCACTAGAAGTGTCTGTAACCATTGCCTGCGTTCAAATGGGCGCAGGGGACTGCGATAGCCGTCTACTTGCGCTGCTGCTCCTCTTCTTCTTTTCAATATGTTGCAATGCTTTCTATCACAGCTCGAATCAAGGTATATATTCCTCAAATTATTTCTTATGCTCGCTATCGACCTCTTTCTCCCCATACAGTTTTATTTGTTTCGTCTTTCGTGTCCAAAATCTGCGTATCGTCTTGGTTCTTTTTTATGCATCCAAGTCTGCAACGATCCTGTCTTGTGTTTTTATCTAAAACGGGATTGATTGCTCCCTACTTTTCCGAAGAGAACCTGTTGAGAGTGATGTTCATTCATTCGCTGTGTTCATTTAACTTAATTTAAGCATGTTTTTTTTAGGCTGAATTTTATTGAGATGGCAATAGTATAAGAACTCAGTGCTGTTAATATACTAGTTTTATGTAGATTATTATCATCGTTTTAGTGTCATGTTCGGAGTCCAATACATTTAGAGTAAGATTATGGTCTTTTACATCTTATCTCTTTCTCTTTATATAGTTTTAGGTGAATAGAATGGAGAAATACGTTTGGAGTATTATGTGATAGAAACAATATCATATAAATTTAAAGGTAAAATTTATAAAATCATAATTAGTCTGAAGATGTTGTATGGCTTTGAGTGTTGGATGATCAAAGGTTCGTTGATATCTAATTTGAGCATGATGACAATGAGAAATTTAAAATAGGTGGGTGAATCCGAGTCTCCAGGCCTCTCCGTTTTCCATTTTATACTCTCTCCACCACTCATTCTCTGTCTTCTTCTCTTCCTCTCTACATTGTTCTCTCTATCTCCAACTCTCTCTCCCTCTCACTATATATATATATTTATATATAAGAGAGAGAGAGAGAAAGAGAGAATTATTGTGTATCGTCGAGCTGCTATAAGATTGATCTCTTCATTTTGCCTCAACTTGTCATCAACATCAACTCATCTTGCATGTTAGATATTTATCTACCTGTTAGCATCCTTCTAATATGATCGGAGATCTTTGTGTGTGTATGATCATTCTCTTGTAAGTTTTGAAATTTCATCAATGTTTTTTTAAATGTGGTGGGTTCAAAAACTCCTTTAATTTTGAAGACACTCAATCGCAATGTCTTACAATATCGATCATATATGCCTTTTTAAGTATGATAGAAAGGCCCAACACTCATTGTAGACGACCCCTATGCGGGAGTGATGTCGTGAGGTTGTCAAAATCCTCATTAACAAACTTGCAAAGAATGAAATGAAATTGACTATTTGGGATCATTTAATGTGATGTAAATGAACATAAAATTACTAAACAAACAAATAAACATTAAAAAGGTGCTACACGTCATGTGAAATGGAATGCAAGAACTAGAATTGAGCATAAGTTTGAACATGAACCAGACAATAAGGGATTCACTAGTTTGCACACGAGCATGAACATGAACTTCAAATGAACGCTTGGACTATATTAAAAGTTGCATTGAACTAATCGAAAAGAGCCAAAAAGAATCTAAATGAGAATTGCAGTGAACTTAAAGGCCTATGAACGTGCATAAACAAATTTTATTGAACATTTAAAATTCAACGAACCATAAACTAAATGCAGGAAAGTAAATGTTCTTTGAATGCACAAATAAAAAACTTGGTCTTAATAAACGCTTCCAGATCAGCAATACGTACATGTAGACGAACAAAATGTTATTTTTAAAAGCTTAAAATGAAAGCTTTGCATGCATCTTATGTAATAGCTGTAATTTATAAATAAATAAATATTATTATTAATAATAATTGAATAGCTACGTCCATATGATTTTTTCTTTAAGAGCTGAATAAGTTATCATTTCATTCGAATAAACAGAGAGAGAGAGAGAGAGAGTGCTAGAAAAAGAGCAGGGAGATCGAGAGTGCTAACAAATAAGGAAAAAGACAAAAGAAGGAAAAAGACAAAAGAAGAAGGAAGAAGATAGATAGGGAAGCAGTTGCCACTTACATGCGTGGGAGGCTTTTTGCACAGCAGAAATAAGAAACCTTAATCAAGGGAAGAAGAAGAATCCCGACTTCATCGAGGAGTTTCTTGTCTGATTTCATTGTAGAGCTAAGGAAAGCACGTCATGCCGACCCCAGTCAAAGGGAGGAAACAGAGGTGAGCGGCTCGCCATGCGGGTTGAAGTCAAGCCACACTCGAAGGAAGAATAACTCAATATAAGAAGGAAAAAAAATTTCATACAGAGTGCGGACACAGCTTTGCGTGCGGACTCCAATAATATGCCGCCACGTGTGCTACACCGGGCCCACCTCATAAACACCATGCTGTGAACTGCTCCAATAACCTCAACAGTTCCACTTCAACATTATTGCGGCGTTTGGGGACTTATCGTAGTTGTTCTGTGGGGGTTATGAAAGTGGAGCCGCTATGATTATTGGAGCGGTTCACCACGCTGTGTTATTGGGGGTTATTATGACATTATTGAAGCGATTATTGAAATTGTTCTGTGAGGGTTATTGAAGCGAGACCATGACATTATTGCGACGTTGTTTGAGACTTATTGCGACGTTGTTTGAGACTTATTGCGACGTTGTTGGAGACCATGACATTATTAGACTTATTGGGGTTATTGAAGTAGAACCGTTGAAATTATTGGAGTGGTTCACCGCACGGTATTATTGGGGGGTTATTTTGCATTATTGAAGTGATAATTAGAATTGCTCTGCGAGGGTTATTGAAGCAGGACCGCGACGTTATTGAATGTTTATTGCAATTTTATTGGGGACTTATTGAAGTTATTTTGCAGAGGGTTATTGAAGTGGAACCGTTTAAGTTATTGAAGCAGTTCGCCACACAATTTTATTGGGGGTTATTGCGGCGTTATTGAAGCGGTTATTGGAATTGTTCTGCGTAGGTTATTGAAGCGGGACCACAACATTATTGAATCGTTATTGCGACATTATTGGGGATTTATTAGAGTTTTTCTACGGGGGTTATTGAAGTGAAACTGCTGCGGTTATTAGAGCGGTTCACCGCTCGATGTTATTGGGTATTATTGAAGCGATTATTGGAATTGTTCTGCGGGGTTATTGAAGCGGGACCACATCATTATTGAAGGGTTATTGCAACGTTATTAAAGGTTTATTTCGGCGTTATTGAAGGGTTATTGCGACGTTATTGGGGACTTATTGGAGTTGTTCTGCGGGAGTTATTGAAGTGGAACCACATAGTTTATTGGAGCGGTTTACTTCGTGGTGTTATTTGTCGTTATTACGATGTAATTGAAGCGGTTATTGGAATTGTTCTGTGGAGATTATTGAGACGGGCGACGTTATTGGATCGGTTCTTCACGTGGTGTTATTGAAGAGTTATTGCAGTGTTATTGGAGTTGTTCTGCGGGGCTTATTGAAGTGGAACCGCGAAAGTTTTTGGAGCGGTTCACTGTGCGCTGTTTATGAGGTGAGCTCAGTGTAGTACACGTGGCGACATATTACTAGAGTCTACACGCAGAACTGCGTCCGCACTCCGTATGGAAAAATGGGAAAATTTCTCGAGAAGAAGAGTGTGTGTGGCTCTGTCGAAAGGAGAAGCAGGCCGAGTGCTTCAATAGGTCTTTTGAGTGTTATGTGGGAAGAAGTAAAAGAGTAGAAGTTGCAGAGGAGGAGAAAGAGGCCTACTTGTCTGTGCAGAACAGAGCTCTCATTCGAGAGTTAGCCGACGATCAAAGGAAATTTTCAGGTAAGTTAGGGCTTAATTATATTTAAATTAATGATATATATATATATATATATATATATATATATACTGAAAAACCCAGGGACTAATTTTATTGAAACAGAAAAAATACATAAAAGTTGTATAAGAGAACCCAATAGAGACACCCTACTCATACGATGCCAAGTACAATACTACCGCAACAAAAAGATACATATAGACTCAAAAAAATTAAAACATGCAGAAAACAAGTAGCTAGAAACGAGTCAGTTTATTCCTGTCTCTTCCCCTAGTTTTAGGAGCGGAGCCAGATAACAAACTTTGAAGTGTCGTGCCATTGCCAGAAGTAACCAAAGTATCATCCATTAAGTTTCCAAGTTGGAGTGTGCCCCCAACCTCCTTCCGCCGAGAAGTGTAAACCTGCCATTCTTCATCTGAAGACTGATTTATGTGATTCTCAGTCTGATTAGATATTAGAACCACAGTAGAATGAAAGACAGTCGTTGCCACAATGATAGGTTCCAGTGTATGTGAAGTGTGAATTGTAACCTCTGCACTTGATTCTTCCAAAATAGAAGCTATGGGGCTATCTTGATTTTTGGTTCGAACATTATCCTATTTAGTATGGTCAGGAGAAAGGTTCCCAGAGACATACATCAACTCCTGTCTTATGGTGATTCCCTCATCAGGTTGATTGTCATCAAATTTGCTGGGAGCACGTCAGACACGTGGGTTGCACTAACAACATATTTTTGCTTTTGACTATTGATTCTCAACTGTGGGTGTAATCTGAAACATTTCTCTTGCGGATGATCAAACATCTTGCATTGTTTGCAGTAGTAAGGTTTTTGTTCCATAATAATTTTTTGTCAATAACCATTGTGAGCAGAGCAAAGCCAGACTTCTTCAACATCTAGTAGTGTGATATCACTTTCAATCAAAATTCTTGCAATGGGGGGCCTCAAGAAATGAACTGTAGACATGTCTACCTGCAAAGGTTCTCCAAGAATAGTCATAATTGCATATAAGATAGGTAGGTCAAATAATTGAAACTTGAGTTCAGATAATGAGAACTATATAGATGTAATTGTGAGTTCTTGACCGAGATCAAAAGTAGGGGTCCATTTGAGTAATTTCATATGATTGCCTTCGATTGTGATGAATTTCTTTGAGAAAATTCTCATGTAATCTTCTTCTATACTCAACTGTATCATAACATGTTTTCCGCTGAAAAGACCCACTTGCTAAGCCCCAACTAGTTTGAAATCTTCAAAAACCTTCCTGATAATCTTCATCTTAGGACAACCTAATTGGAACTTTCCAACTAGTGTAGCTTTGTATTTAACTGCACGATTTGAAATTTCAGCCTCAGAGAAAAATATTGCTTGTTTGCCAACCTTTTTTTTATTTTTTTTGATGAGATTGCAATCTCCCTGTCATGCAACAGAATCATGTTACATCTGCGAGAACATTGAACTATCTGCGAGGTGGAAATGCGAGCTGTGTTTGTGAAACACTGTAACATCGGAGGGTTTGACGGGGTTATCATCGGTGAGGGCCGCGGCGTAAGAAAACCCTGGGGTTATAGCACGCACTGCAGGAGCACATATTATTTGTGGAACCCTTTTGAAGAAGCCCAGCAAATTTAGTTATAGGAGAAGCGACGCAGACGTGGGTCTGTCGTGGCACAACTGTCAAGCTGGGTGGACGCCCTTTAGCCTGCAGCGAACAAACGATGCAGCCCGATGAAATCGCAGAAGCAGACGACGTGAGGACCCATGCGAAATAATCTCAAGCAGAATCGACACGAGCTGTCGAGCTAGGTCAGTTGATGCGACTACGAAAGAGCCAGATGACGCAGCCCTACGAAATCACAACGATGATGCGAGCTCTTCAACCCGATGAAGCCAACGACGAAGGTGAAGCGGAAATCAGAGTACTACGCGAGAAATATCGTAGCAGACAATCGGGATCACCATGAGGCGAAACCCTAGCATATATATACATATATATATATATATATATATATATATATATATATATATAATAAGTTTATTCCTTAAATGTTAATAATAAGTGCATTTGAAATCAGGAAGTACTTGAGTTAAAGGGGATACAAATTCAAGATCGAGGGGGTGAATCACTTTGAAAGATAATGTATATTTTAATTAAAGTTACAATTTAATTTGCTTGATTTTGAATTAATATTTAATAAAATATTAATTCATGAGAACAATTATGGTTGAGGAACATTTGAACCTAGAAGATTTGGAGATAGAGTGTCGTGAGACAAGCAAACTAAACAATGTGAGTAATTATTTTCTTATATGTATTAAATTGATATTTTTGTCTTAATACTTCAAACAATTATTTTTATAATTATATGAATGTTGTATGCATGTTGTAAGTTTAAGAATTATTGAAATAAATGAAATGAAGTTGAAAAAAAAAAATGATTGTTCCATATTTTTAAAAGGAAGTAATTTAAAAGAAATAAAAGGTAAAGACTTAGGTCATTTATGATTACCCCCATATGGTACTGGCAGTACATGCGATATATCCGTATACGAAAAAGACAATGTGAATTTTAAGGTGTACATTCAGGTGCAAAATTTTGAGGGCACCTACATTTACAATTTTGAGATGACTATCATTCTGATGTGACTTCTTAAAGAGAATGAAAATGATAAATACTTAAATTAAAACGAGAAGGATTAAGTTAAAAGTAAAAGCTTGTAATTTTGATTTATCAATAAATTGCATACCCTTGAGACATTCACACATAACATTTACATATTAATTTAATGCATAATAAGATTGTAATTAGTCACTAAGTGGTGAAAATTTTACTATTGAATTTAATTGTTTCTTTCAGGAAAAACTATAGATTGATATGTCAGACATGAGGGATTTTGTTTATAGTAGAAAAACTACTGCTGATATGTATTATGTTTTGTGGTTTTAATTATTGTACTGTTTACTTCTATGTAGTGAGATACTGTTATGTGTTGGTTTGAGATGTTTTTGTTTGAGATGTTTTATTTTTAGATTATGTTGTTCTAGATGATTTAAATTTTCATTTGGTGAACGTTGTGATTTTATGAACTTTTTTTTATTGTTGGAAGTTATGATGGATTATTGAATGATTTAAAAAAATGTTAATGCTGTCCGACCATTGTTCATGACTTGGTTAATTCCAAGTTATTAGGCTCTGTCGTGACGTTTTTTAGTGACAATAGTCACACACGAAAACCAAATCTAGAAATTTTTTAGCTGTATAAGCCTTTTACAAAATAACTTTTAACTTAAATGCAATGCTTTAAAAATTGTCAAGAACATCAAAAGAAGAAAATATTGCATATGAACTATGTTAAATGCACCAATGACCATATCTAAAGTTAGAGTATTTTGCACACCAAAACAATTAAAGTGTCTACCTGTGCTCTAATCAACATGCTAAACACTAGAACATAAGATACGAGAGTGTTGCACAGGTAAAATGATGAGGTAAACTCAAATTTGTCTTGACTAGAAAGTCACAAAAGTTGCATTGACAAATGTTCTAAATTGTGTTCAAGTTTATTGAAATGAGTATGTTTGTATGTGTTTTGGCCAATGTGCTGAATATTCAAATGCATGTTTATAGAATGTTTTGTGGATTAAAAGATTGAGATAAACTCAAAGTTGTTTTTCATAATCTAAGCTGCCAAGCCTATATGTCAAGTTCATAAGTCTCACATCTCAAGTGCGATCATCTTTATTCTTAAGATTAAAATTGGAAATACTTAAACCACATGACAAACATCTATACAATAAGTTTAAAATGAGAAGAGATTCAATTTAACATTGGCATAAGATCTTCAAGGTCTTTTGTAAAGATTTTTTTTTTTAAACTTTCAATTTCAAACCTATACGAAACAATCATGTTGTGAAAATATACCCTATTATTTACATATAAAGTACAGTTAACAAGATCCATAAAAAATAATATCTAATTAAACCTAAACCAACCATAAGTTTATATTTGATCATCCACGAACAAATAGGTAGAGTAAACTAAATCTAACATGACGAAATTAAATCATTCAAATATTCCAATAATAATCGGTTTGATAGAAGATTTCAACTTAATGAGGATATTATTATCAAAGAGCTCTGAAATTTTAATGTGAATATTTTGCTCTTAAATTATGATAAAAAGATAGTTTTGAGAGAAACTATAAAACAATAAAAAAAGTTTATATGAAATCTACTCCTCTAAATCTTCAAGCAATAAACCATCCATCTTCTACAATATTATCATGAGTATCTCTGGGGTTTCGTTTAAAAGATTTCACACTAATAAGGACATGGCACATATTTTTGACTATATAATTTTGCCATCAATATCATGACAAGAAGTGCTACTAAAACCGGGCCACGTTGAATTTTTTGGTTTGTCATAAACCACTTTCATATTATAGTCTTGACAAAAGCCCAAATATTCACCGATTGATCAACTCAATTGAGTTGTAAATCATAGGATATACTTAATATGATACAAAGTCCTTTGTTAGGTAAGATCAACTAATTTTTTTTTTCTTAGACAAACACTAATGGATGCTCATAAGGATCTTTTGTTCAGGTTGGGTTGATAATTTTTATTAATTAAGTGAACTTGGGTCTATGACAACCCATAATGAGAAAACTATGAGATCTTTATTAAGTTCATTTTCATCCCCCCTACCACCCGTTTTAAGCTAATTGCGATGAAATTTTCTAATAAAAAAATTGATTGTTGCTACTATACATTTAGTTCATGGCAACTTACTGTTAGCCTTGATTGAAAGTTCTCTATCACCACGTAGAGGGATAACTTAACATAGGTATTTAAGCCTATGAGAAACCTCGAGAAAATTTCGAAGTGCTCATTAATGAGGGAATCTTTGGGTACTATTTCATCTAAAATTTAATATGGTTTTTAAAATTTGATGACAAACCAACAACACAAATTCTCTTTGGGGAGTCTGGCACAAATTTTCGAAGCCCACATGGATTTAACAGACAAAAAATTCACAATGACAATAAAAAATTAATTTGGATAAAACATCACTTATACAATACAAACAACAACAAGAAAACCTTTATCCCACTAAGTGCCGTTGGCTACATGAATCCTTTTTCTCCATTGCGTCCTATTTAGTGTGATATTTTCATTGCATTCTAGTAAATTAAGATCATTTTTTTTATAATATGCCCAAGTTATCCTAGGTTTACCTCTGCCTTTCTTAACATAAGTAAAATCTAAAACATCTACTCTTTTAATCGGATCATCAGATGGTCGACGTTTAATGTGACCAAACCATCTTAGATGACTCTCTTTAATTTTGACTGTCACAAGAGCTACACCAACCCTATCACAGATGTATTAATTTCACATTTTGTCTCTAAGTGTAAAGCCACTCATCCACCTAATCATTCATCTCGACAACACTTAACTTAGTTTTATGCTTCTCTTTTAAAGGCCAATATTCAACGCCATATAGCATTGCAGGTTTCACCACCATTTTATAAAATTTTTCTTTAAGTCTAAGCGGTACTTTTTTATCACACAATAGGCCTGAAGCATTCCTCGACTTCAACCAACCAACTTGAATAATAACATCTCCATCAATATCTAAAGCGTTCACACCTTTTAATAATTTTATCACCCATAGTTACATTTCTATCACTAGAGCTACTACTACTAAAATTACATTCCATGTATTCAGCTTTCGTTCTACTCAAACGAAGCCTTTGGACTCCAAGGTAGACCTCCATAATTCAAGTTTTTCTTGAGGTTTTGCTCTCATCTTATCCACGAGAAGGATATCAACAGCAAAAAGCATATACTTAGGTCCATCCTCTTGTAAGTGTCTAGTAAGACTATCCATAACAAAAGCAAAAAGATATGGACTTAAAGCCGATCCCTGATGTAAACCACAAGAAATAGGAAAATATTTGGCCAATCCTCCTTCTGTTCGAACACATGTAACAATTCTTGTATACATATTTTTAATGACTTCAATATAAGTCATATCAACACCTTTCTTCTCAAGAACTCTCCAAAGGATATCTCTTGGAAGTTCTAGTAAGCTTTCCTAAATCAATAAAAATCAAATGTAGATTCTCCTTATTATCTCTGAACTTCTCCATCAAACCACTCAAATTCAATAACAATCAAATGTAGATCCTCCTTATTATCTCTGAACTTCTCCATCAAACCTCTCAATAAATGTATAGCTTCCCAAGTAGACTTACTCAACATAAATCCAAATTGATTATGAGAAATCTTTATAATACTTCTTAATCTATGTTCAATTATACAATGATGAAAATAATTTGAATTGCTGTAAGTTTATTTGAATAAAAGTGTTTTAGTTCTTCAAATTTTCGTAGTTATTTTATTATGCGTTTATTTAATGGTCTTTCTTACCCAAGTTATGTGTCATGTATGGTTATATATCTTGTTTTTGATCACACTTCTGTGTGGTTGGTTCCCTTGTTAATGCAGGTCATCTAAGCCTAGTTTTTAGCACAGTGCTGCCTTTAATTATAGAAACTACAATCTCTTCTAAAAAAAGAAAATTATGTCATCTAAAATACTTATCAATTATATTGTTATTTTTATGGAACGCATTGGCTTTGTTCAGGATAAAATAGATATATGTGTTTTATATGATATACTGCGTTAGTGTCTTTGTTTTTTTAATTATATTATCAAGAAACCTTTTTCACGGAAAGGCTTTTGCCGATGCAATTTGCAGATGCCCATATCCTTTCTATTTACTGTCTTTTATGTCTTGACAAAAAACTCTTTGTGCTGGAATAAACTCAAAAAATAGTTTTAACTTTTCTTAAATGATTAGTATCTTTTAATATTTGTTATTGTGGCGTTCAATTCAAGGTTCTTTGGTGGTTAGAAACATAAGTGAGATACCCCAAAGCAACTTTGGCAGAGAAGGTTTTTCACACATCACAATTGCGGGGGCTGTTCTACATGGAATGAAAGAGGTATGTTGGCCATCCGTATCAGTTAATATCTGTTTTCCGGTAAGTGAAGTATCATATGCTTAAATCTTTCGCTTCTTTAAAATAATTGTCTAACTTGGTTTTGCTATTTCTAATCCCTCAGGTAGATAGGTTTTATGTTGATAATGTTTCATAGGTTTATTTATTATTTGAGTTAAAAAAAGGATTACCGAGTTAGCAAACTGTGGTGTCAGATCAGGCGATATATATATATATATAGGCTTGCTATATCTCTCTGTTACAAAATGTTAGAAGATGTTATACATAAATGGCTGAGATGAGCTGATGCTGAAGTGTCTTATTGTGATGGATTTGGTTGAAAGTTATGGAGAGAGATTATTCTATTATCACCTCTCTGCAAGATGATGATCCATCTTGCCTTGGATTGTAAGGTTGGATATGAGATTGTCAAGGTGAGCCGAGGAAAGGCTTACAAACAAATTAACAAGAGTTAATCTTAAGTGTTTATATGATGATTAGTATTGTTCCAACTTTGACATAATATAAGATAAAGTGATTGTCAATCAGGAAGGACGGAAATCAAGCAACTAAATTAGGAGTTTTCTATAAATAGGAGCTTCCTTATTTCTAATATCTTTATTCTGATTTATTTCCCTTTTAGCTGAATATTTAGATTTTGAATATGTATTATTAATTTACCTAAAATAGATTATGCACTTTATTTTGTACCTAAAATAGATTGTAAGATTATTATTTAATGGAATAAAAGCAAAGGGAAAAGACATCGAGCCTATTTAGTATTCATTCTATTTTTCGCAAAACTTTGACATGGTATCAGAGCCAAAATTTTGCCATAACTACTGATAATCGTTGGAGGACCATCGAGACTCCCCGGCCTTCTTGCGGGAAGGGATGAACTATTTCTTTGCCTTATTGTCGCTCGTCTGCTTTGTCTAAAATCCTCGTCTTCTTCATCTGCACCGCCGTCGAAACGAGAAACACATTGGATAAAGTTTTGGGGCTTTGATGAAAAGCTAAGTGAAATTTCAGAACGAGAAACATAATGGAAAAATATAGATCCCCGATCTTAACACTAGCTGCCACAGCGGCGACGATCTCCATCGCCCTCTCCTTCAACAACACTGCAACAGCTCCCATTAACTTCATCCGATCTTCCTGCAAGGTAACTCGCTACCCCGATCTCTGCGAGAAGTGCCTAATCGGCTACACCCCAGCGATCCAACACCGCTGCCCCCGCCAACTCACTCACGCAGCCCTGAAAGTTTCAACTGATTGCGCCTTCGCAGCTTCGAACTTCGTTCACAAAATGTCGGTGAGCTCAAAATCCTCCAGCACTACTCGAAGAACCTGCGATGGCGGTGCCGTTTGCGATTGGGTCGAGACGATCGATGACTCCGTTGATCGGCTGTGGAGATCGGTTAAAGAGATGGAGTGAATAGGGCGATACAGAAGCATACCTTAGGTTGGCATCTGAATAACGTTCAGACGTGGGTGAGCGCCGCACTTACAGATCATAGCACATGTCTCAATAGCCTCTTGCAGGACAGAGCGGTGGCAGATGTGCGGCCGGAGATCCGCCGCCATGTTGTGCACGTCTCTCGGCTTACCAGCAATGCGCTCGCGCTCATCAAGTGCCTTGATCCCAATAACTGATTCATTCATCTGCAACTCTAGAATTAGGGCTCTTTATGAAATGTTTGCTGCTCATCTCTTGAAGAACAAGGTGGAAAAGAAGAATTATGTCTTGAAGGAGATGAAACTTATTCTGAAGTGCAAAATCCATTCATTGTGGAATACAAGGATTTTTTTGTTTGAAAAGGGCTGTTATGTTTATATTATTATTCGTCTAATTCAGATCTTCTTCACTAGGCATTGTTGCTTCTGTGGCATCTTCGATTGCTTCTTACGTTTTGCTTCGTCCGCTTCTACTTTGGGCTTCGAAACTCTTGGGCTTCATAACTCTTGGGTTCGACACTCTCAGGCTTCGACACTTTTAGACTTCGACACTCTCAGACTTCGACATTCTCGAGTTTCGGCATTCTCGATCTTCGGCACTCTCGGGCTTCGACACTCTCGGGCTTCGACATTCTCAGGCTTCGGTATTTTTAGGCTTCTGCAATCTCAGGCTTTAGCACTCTCGGCTTCGGTAGCTTGAGGATTTTTGGTCCCGACAATGTTACAGCTTCTTGTTGGCAAATTGATGCTTCCTGATCAATCAACATCAATTTGAGGGGGGATGTCAATCAGGAAGGACGGAAATCAGGTAGCTAAATTAGGAGTTTTCTATAATTAGGAGCTTCCTTATTTCTAATATCTTTATTCTGGTTTATTTTCCCTTTAGCTGAATATTTAGATTAAGAATATGTATTATTAAGTTATATAAAATAGATTATGCACTTTATTTTGTACTTACAATAGATTATAAGATTATTATTTAGTAGAATAAAAGCTAAGGGAAAAGACATTGAGCCTATTCAGTATTCAACCTATTTTTCTCAAAATTTTGACAGTGATTATCCATTTCAATGTATTTGGTGTGCGCATGAAAGACAAGGTTGTTGGAGAGGGCAATTGTAGAGACATTGTCATAGATTGTAGGGTCAGTACAGTGATGGTGATGCCTAGTTAATGCTATCATCTGATGAAATACCGTAGTGACATGTAGAATAAAGCTTTTTTTATTATTCTTAACATTGCTTTCTACGACAAGGCTTGTTTATTCACTACATAGGACATTGTGGAAGTCGTCTAAGCTGATTGGTTGTAGATTAGTTCGAATGGTTGTTTTGAAGGCCTAACATTTGGGTGGCAGCTCATTGAGTGTATAGAGGATGATATGCTTTGGTGGAAGGGAAGTTCTAGCAATGACAAGAACCTCTATTTTGCTTTTAATATCGCTTTTAATATCAGATATATATTGGGTCATGATGCGGCCAATCATCTGTATGTTGTGAAGTTCATTTTTTCAGCTGGATTAACACTGATTTATTTGTTGATTGGAGTGAAAGATTGAATTTGGCTCAAATGTTAGAGCAGGCGTCACACCCCAACTGACCTCTCATTTAGGGTCAATCATAGTGCGATAGAGCTGGACGACTCAATCAAACTAAATTCTCACCAATATTTGTCTCGACTTGCCCGATCAGGACTCGATGGTAGCGCTATTCTGCGGGAACAAACGTCTACATGAATAGACACACGTGTCAGTCTCCATAGATTGGGGTAGCTTCGGCCTCATTCATTGAAACTTCCGTATGCACGTTAGAGCTGTTGTAACCTCCCCGGGTTGAAGGATCCTTGATTGCGGCCTGAGAAACACTCGGATTCCACTGGCAACTGTAATGTCCCTCAAAAACCTGTGAAGCTTCGTCCACTTATGAGCATACATCTATATCTGTCCAACTTTCTAAGGAATCACTACTGAATTGAATTGAGACTTCGCTTCACATCTATTTCTTTGAGTCCTCTCAATGTAACCCAAGGTTTGCTCAATCTGATCTGAAGTGAGGGTAGCTTGAACCTCACCGTTCAAATGATAGTAAGGTCTCGATCATGATGTCCTGAAATGCTCTTTGCAATGACCGTCCAGTGTATGGAATCAATGCCTCAGTTCTGTCATCCTCTATCACTACCAAAACTTATCCTATCGAAGCTTTTCTTTTGGCAATGAAACCTGTGATCTAGGACTTTGAAGAAGGTATAAGGACAAAATGCTTGCTATCCTTGGTGGAGTGGGTGTTCTTGTACCCTTCATGTCGAGTTTTGCGATCAAATTGACACGGCCTCCCCAACAGAATGTGACAAGCTTCCATTGACACCACATCGCACCACACCTGACCCTTAAGCTGGTTACCGACCAAAAACTCTACGAGGTACTTCATCTCCATGCTGATTCTGTTTTTCTTCTTCAATAACATTAGGGAATAAGGCTGGGAATGCCTCAGAGTTATGAGGCTCAATTTATCCACCATCCGTGTAGACGTTACATTCTTGCTGCTCCCTTCATGATGATGAGGCTGCATACATTTCCCTTCATAGTGCAACATGTGTAGAATATGTTGTGGTGAAACCACAACTGCTCCCTCGTAGTCTTAGATTGATGGACTCTTCGAACCACAAGTATTTCACCAGTTCTTCTTCTGCTTCCTCTTCGCTCACTTTCTCCATTGCACCCTACTCGGTAAATGATACAACTCGGCTCATCTGACAACTGGAAGTAATGTGTCCAAACCCATGATATCTGAAGCATTTCTTGGCTTGGATTGTATTGGAGGTGTTGCTCTTTTCAGACTTCTTCTCATTCTGAGTAGCTCTATCATTCTGCTGACCGGTCTTCTCAACTCCCGTATGTGTGCTCATACGAATATCTCCATCTGTGGGTGGGTGGCTGTCTGTGGCTGTCTGTGTGGCGGTCTGTTTGCTTTGTTTATGTTGCCTCTCTACATTCAGTGCTAAGGGTTGAAAGTCACCCAAGGACCAGTGAGGTTGTAGCTGAATCACGTAGTCGATGGCGGGCTTCATACCTCCCAAATACCTGACTATCATGTGCTCCTTAGGTTCTGTGAAATTGTATTTCAACTTAACTTGCATGAACTATGTGTTGTACTATTTTACTGATAACTCACACTGCTACAACTTTCTATGTTGCAGGTAGTGGAGCCTTAAAAAAATGATTTTGACGGTAGTGTAAGGGTATGTATTGTCGCTACAATTCTCTCTTCATCTTCTGCTAGTTTGGAATCTTACTCCGTGCTTCTCTATTTCTCTTCCTCTTTAGGTTCTCCCACCAAAAAAAAAAACGCTCTTCTTCAGCTTGATAGCAGCCAGTTTTACTTTTCGGTCATCTGACACCTTGTATTCAAAATTTCGCTCGACGGTCTGCAACTACTCTATGAAGTTGTCTGGGTTCATTCCATTTTCATTCCCGACTCTCTGTATCCTCCAACGGGCACTTCATCTTTTGCTCTCCTCTAATATTGAATCCCAAAGAGGCATGTCGTCTTCTCCATTGAAATCATCCCTATGAAAGGGAATCAAATGTTCCTCTCTCCTTATTGGATCTCGCTACCACGCTCGACAATGACCTCTCCATGGGCTTTTTTTCTCAATCTTATGGAGCCGTTGTAGCACTCAGTGGAGTTGTCACTGTATCTCTTCCATGACAAACTCCTGATCAAGTTCTGACAATTACCTCTGTGGAGGCTTGATTAGGGTTTGGGGATGCGTAGGTGGAAGGAGATTTGTAGGGGTGTTGTAGAGGGGAAAAAAAAATTTTTGGGCAGAGGTAGGGTTGGGTGTGGATGGATGCTAGAAATCCTATGATAGGACAAGAGGTAAGCTAGCTTTTATACCAAATGATACCGAAGTTAACACAAGCCACAATAAGAAATCAAATATTATTACTGCAAAGCCAATAGGTGTTTCTAATCCACACACAAAAGTGAAAAATAACAAAGTACACAACATACGACTCAACTAGGAGTATATTCCAAATGGTTGGCGGTGGAGTGGAGGGTTTGTTGCGCTTGGAAGGCAGGGCTGATGTAGGGGAACGGTAGGGGAAGGGCAACTGGGGAGGCGGCTGGCNAGGCGGTTGGTTGTGGTGGCTAGGAAGGTGGCTATAGGGTGGCCGAGAAGGACGCGTTGAGAAAAGTGGCAGGGGAATGGCAGTTGGAGAACCTGTTGGCTGTGGTAGGCAGGAAGGTTGCTGAAGGGTGGTTTGGAACTGGTTCAGAAGGCTGGAACAGCTGCTAGGCCACGGGGGAAGGGATAATGGGAGGCTGGGACAGCGGATAGGTGGGTGGTGAGAGGTTGGCTGGCTACCGGATGGGCGGCAGAGAGGGATGGCAGCAAGATGGGAGGAGGCATGGGTGGTAGGCGGCTCCAGGAAAACAGAGGTGGCTGTTTTGCAGATGCCTACAGCGAATACGGTGATGGTGGTAGAGGATGAAAGGTTGTGGAGGAGTGGGAAGGTTGAGTTAATCACCACCTTGGACGAGATATAAGTGGAGCACCACCCGTCGTGAGATATCCTAAAAGAGAAAACCTAAACGCCAACGACTGTTCTGACAGAAAACACAAAAATACTCCCCTAACACATGAAGAAACAACATATATAATATTAGGGTGGACTCCATCAACTGGGCAGCAATCCTTCGCACTCAATGAGAGCTGGTTGGCTCTTGATCTGCCTGGACCAGGAGGTCCTGGTTCGCGCATAGCATGATCTCGTGGGAATGGACGTCTGCGGGAATGGACGAATTCGTGAATAAGCATCCATCATGCCTTTTGTTGTAGAGAAGCAGAAAAGCAGCGTTCTAATTTCCATCAGAAAATAACAGTTTCCAAGGAATGAAGCTGTCCACAATCCCTGATAACTTCTGATTTGATCATTTAACAACTCACAAATCATAAAATTCATTTATTTTTATGCAAGCGTATTTTGTTTTTACAATAGATAAGAAAAGTTTTTGGGCCCTATGATGGGTGAAATGTTTCTTCAAATACTTATCAGGATGTAGAGTTTGTTATTTGAATGAGCTGCTTACATGGATCATGGTTGACTGCTCATGCACAATGTTTATTTTCTGCTAAGCTATGACTTTATGGTGTGAAAAGCTCTGTTTATCTGTTGCATAAAACTTTTAACTTGAAATTTACTGATTTTTGTGACTGGCTTTTTTCATTATGTAACAAGTTATCACACCTGGATGCTCTGTAAGTACACTTGGAATTAGTTTCTGAAAATTATGTTAATATGCGCTTGTAGGTTGAACTTTGGCTTCAAACATTTACTCCAGGATCTCGAACACCAATCCATAGGCACTCATGTGAAGAAGTATTTGTTGTTTTAAAAGGGAGAGGTACTCTTTTACTTGCTTCAAGTTCTCTGATGTATCCTGGGACACCTCAGGAGTACTCTATCTACTCCAACAGCACAATTTCCATCCCCGTGAATGATCCTCATCAGGTCATGATCTGTGATTTTTTACTTATATCTATCTATCTATCTATCTATCTATCTATCTATCTATCTATCTATATATATATATATATATACACACTCCCACAAAAATAATAAAGAAAAAGAAAATTATATATTGGATGATGCATAGCTTTAAAATAGTTCACCAGTGTATGATTATATGTTCCTTTACTATTGATTTCTCTTATTGTTCTGGAGCATTAATTGGATGTTCTCTCTCTTGAGTTTACTAATTTTAATTTTTGGAGATGTTTGAGGACAAACCAATTTTATGTGGGCATATGTCATGGACCGGTTGAAGCAGTTATTTTCAAAGTATTGATAGCCGTGGTATTTAACTTGGAACATATCCATTGTACAGTGCGTGTGATAAATTGGATCAGTGTCTTATTTTTAAAATGTGGGGTAAGGTAACCTGGACGTACTGATTTTTTTGTTAATTGGAGAAAAATTCTTCTTTAAAATTTATACACAAATGAATATATCAGTGGCATTNATTCTTCTTTAAAATTCATACACAAATGAATAAATCTGTGGCATTAGTTTCCTCGTTTTATAAGAAATTTAGCCATAGTAATGTTTCTTTTTTGTAATTTTCTAGTTTAACTAGTTTGCAAGTACTAAAATTTAGGTGTTTATTTTTTTGGTACTATTTCATTGATCAAATTTTTAGATTTGGTGTTAATATGATCGTGAATCAAGCTAGGAATAACTCATAATTCATTCATAGAATTGAAACTGCTGTATGCCCGTTTTTCATTGGCGGCCATAAGTTTTAGTGACTGAGAATCATGTTGGTACTCTGTAGATAAAGTTTGGGACCTGTTTGCAGCTAAGGACTTGTGATCTCTGTAATCACAACTTACATTGTCCACATTTGAGTGACTGAGGTGACTTTTCAAGAGGCAAGATTTGATATTAGATGGTTGCTATCTTTGCATTTCTCTTTCTTACAAGGATTTTATGATTTGATCTGTGGTATCCCATAATTGTAATATCTTATTGTTAATTACTTCTTTTAATTGCAAGAATGAATTTTCTATTAAAGCTAAATTATGGACTCTGCAATGCTTTGCATTAAGCAACAATTTGGATTGTAGAAAAGAATATATCACCGATATCAGAACTAGTTAGGATTTAGCAGAACGCAAAAGAAAACTTTTATTAATATAGAAATAGGGTTACAACACTACTCAAGCGGAAAAAAGAAATACAATAATAAACTAATCTTTTGTTAGGGCTGTAGGAAGGGATCCAAAGCCGATGATGGCATCTACGAGGTGGTAGGGAAAGGTGGGGAAGGCCGGGTGGCTGTTTGGTAGGTTGGAATGATGTTTGGTGGGTTGTAGGTGAGCTGGACAACAAGGTTTGTTGTAGGGAAGGGGAGGATTGGGCTACCTAGGTGGTTGTGGGGAGTAGTACGGGTGTTGGAATGAGGGGACTGGATGGCACGATAACAAGTTGTGGTGGTAGTAGATGTGGCGATAGAGCTGTGGAGGGAGATGGGGGTGGACGGCGGCTAGGGAAGTGGTAGGATAAGGGTCAGAGAGAAGATAGGAGGAGATTGGAAGGATACAACACTGCCTTGGAGCTGGATACAACCGGAGCACCACCTGTAAGCCCTAGTAAGAGGGAAAATGACTCAATACAGAAAATCTGAGAACTGCTATAGCCAAAAACTGCCCCTTACAAACAAAAAACAACAATTTTTAGACTCCTACTGAAGAAAAATAGGAAAAAAATAAAAAAGGAAACTCCCACCAAAAGGAAGGGGTGGGGAAGCAAGAAGAATCCAGAAAAATAGCCATTAAAACTTTCTATATGAAGAAGGGCACCAAAGGAATGGCTGTAGTCCGCTTATTCTAGAGATCGCGATCCCTCCTTTGCGATTCCTCTCCTGTCTTTGTGTTTTTTCCTCAGGCTGGTTCGCGGAGTTTCTGGCCCCGCGTGTTTTAAGCGGCCCGCTTCTGGGGTGCTTTCAGAGCCCGCACCCGCGTCAATCTCTATTCTAATTAGAATCATATTATAAAATCATTTTATGAGGGTGAAATATCTTGGTAGTATCTTATCAAGTATATAATTTCCCTTCTTAAAATCAACCACAAAAACGTTCAATGAAGTGTGTTGATAATTTGTTTACACTCTTCTTGCATAGCATTTAATAACAGCAATTTGGTTTTTAGTATCTTTAATATAATGCCTTTTGGTGGTTCTTTTGGATGAGTTTGTGAAATTTAGAACAAAAACCTTTGAATGTTGTCTGGTTTTACTTATATGCTTAATAACAGATTTCTAGAATTGTTGTCTGGTTGAGACACAGTTAGTTAGTGAAAATAGCAGAATGTAGCTATTCTTTTGAAATCTATGGGGCTTTTACTTTACGATATTGTTGACTTATTGGTGATATGTGCCAAACAGGCCAGTAGGATATATAGTTCTGTTACTTCTATAATGAAAAAAATGATGTAATTTGCATGAAAGGATCCAAGTGTATTTAGAACAGTGATTTTTTTTCTATTGAATCTCCATCTAGGATGATCATGAGCTAAGATGTTTAATAATTATGAAAGCCAGCATTGGCTAAAAACTTTATGGTGGGGTAGTTGAGGCTCCATAAAGTTGTTTTTATTAGAAATGCAACAGGCCTTGAGATTTCAATATCTGGGCTATAATATTGCTTATAATTCTTATAACTTGATTGCTGTTGCTAAAAATAAACTGGTTTGGTTAGTTATTCTGATCACATGGATTGACAGTATTCTTGACTTATTACTTCCATTTGGTTTTTTGACAATGCAGGTTTGGAATACAGATGAGCATGAGGATCTCCAAGTGCTAGTTGTGATATCTCGTCCACCTGTTAAAGTGTGAGTAGTTCTCTTTATTTCTTTGTCTACCATTTGTGTTTCTTTTTTGTCAATTCATCTTATACAAATAACTACTGCAAGCCCTTAATGGTTTTGCTATTTATCACCTTTCATGGAATCTTCGCGGGCTACTTTTATTCTGACCATGTTCTCTCTGTTTTTTATATTTTTTCTAGTAGAGAATAAAGCTTTTTGGCTCCGCTTTCTAGTTATATCTTTTTTCTGCTTTAAGTTAATGAAATTCAATATAAGCTGTTCTAGACGTAAATCGTACTGAATGTGTGCATGTGCTTTTTCCATTTTTTCCGTACTTTACGGCTTTTCTGCCAATATATAAGCAGTAAATGTTTTTATTTGCAATAACAAATCATTTTATTTTTAGAGAATTGGACTCACAAAGATCACATTAAAGCACTGGAAAATTTATTAAACTATCTACTTTGGAGCTGCCTTTAAACGTGTTTTTGGTGACTAATATTTGTTTAAGCTGGATTGGCGTGACAAATAGCAGCTGAATTTAGCTCTTTTAGATAAAAACAAAAACCACCATTTTACTTCAGAAAAAAACAACTGGTGATTCAGAGTAACTAATGTCCATATTCTTTCAGCTAATTTTATCCTAGACCATGTGCCTAATTCCATGATGACCAGGAAAATTTACTATGGTGGAAAGTACTTGGTAGGGCAATATTATAGGGCAAAAAATTTTCAAAGTATAACTGTTTTCAGCTTTTTGCCCATCTTTGTTATATAAAGTTGTAAGCAAACATAAATCTTGTACATTTCTTTTTTGTTTGGTTGGGGGGGTGTGGGGGTGGTATTGAGCGGTCACATGTATGGACTGATGTGCTAAAGTATTATAAATGTGAATACAAAATTTCAGACGTTAGATATATAGATACATACCACAAATACTGACATACGGGAGTATAGCTATATAATTTTTTTTTTGTAATTCAATCCCTAAGTGACTGAATCAAGCCAACCAGCCGAAGTAGTTGAATCGAGCCCACCTGCCAAGTTGTTGAATCGAGCCTAACTGCTAATGCGATTGGTCCAGCTCTTTTCTATATTCTTGAAAAAGGCAAATGTGAACCCATTTTCGCAGAAGTAGTAAGCCAAGGAGGCAATCATGACCAACCAAGACATCCGTCCTCTCATTTAAGGACATCGCCCAACACTCGTGATTCAGTCCCATCATCCACATACTAGGGATGACCACCCTAACGACTATATCTGACACTAGCTGACAAGGCCTCTTAATTTTGGCTCCGGTCAGATAAATGTCAACAGTATAGTCCTTGAAGTCCTACACCTTCCATATATAAAAGAGCTAACGAGAAGAAGGAGAGGGTAGGATCTGACTCTTTTTTTTCTCTCTTTTCTAGCCTTCTCATCTCCCTTTTCTCAGGGACCCTAGATCTCCTGAGGGAGAACTTTTATCCCTCAGTATCCAATTCCTCTAAAGCACCGTATCTTTTGGGATCTCTTCCATCTCATCCTCTCTCTATAGCATTCTTCCTACATTATTGGGTTTTCAGCCAAGCTGTATGTACCCACGAACAATACAGGACCCTACGTCCTAGAAGGATTCAATAGTTATATTGTAAATTTTCTTAATTTCAATCATTGTGTCGGCATACCATGAAATTCCTTATCACTTCACAAAGATACCTTGTATGAGTAACGTTTGTTGTCTATTGTTATTTATTTTGTATTTTGTTTTGGGTTATAATGTTGCTTCTACCCATTTTATTGCCTACAGCTATATTCATATATCCACTTTCATTTGATTTTAATCATTTGAAAAAAGAACAGCATCATAAAAATAGTTTTGAGTTTTTTATCTCATTTTTGTGCCACAAAATTACAGTGTGTATACAGACTTCATCATCATTAGCTTTATCACAATCGTTTAGCATTCATTTTAAAAATTCTCATTTTTCATTCATTTTCAGTCATCAAACTTGTCTTGATACGAATTAGTTTAACATTACAAATTATTTCTTGGATAAACTAAGAACAGTTACAGAATTATGACTTGAGGCGAGAAACCTTGTACTAATTATGTCACAAGTTTTTAGAAAATACATTTTGCAGAACTTCTCCTTTGCCACTAGGGAATTTGAGTTATGAATCCCCTTAGCAAGTTTATAATTAGTTGCACTTTAATAAATATGGGATTAACGAAATTTGTTGTCTAATAATCCTAAGTTCTTATGTTAAAATCTTTATCTATGATATTATTTCACTTATGAAAATTAACCTTTCTTTAGTAACATTTTTAGCTTTGTAAACAATATTTGTAAATTAGATGAGTTTCCTTAATTCAATTTTGTTTGGGGCATGTACATACATACGACACACTTTTTATATATTCACATTTCTAACACCTAAAATTTCATATTTACATGCATGCCACTTAAATTCTTGACATTACATAAAAAAAATACTATTATGACTAACATTTTAAAAGTGAAATACACTTTTTCATGCATAAATTTTAGCACATCATTAACAACAAGCCTTTATCCCACTAAGTGGGGTTGGCTACATGAATCCTTTTTCTCCTTGTGTCTTATTGAGTGCCATATTTTCATTTAATTCTAATAGATTAAGATTATTTTTTATACACTATACCCAAGGTCTAACTCCATCTGTCTTAACATAAGTCGAATCTAAAATGCCTTACTCTTCTAACCGGATCATCAGATGGTCGACATCTAAGATGACCAAACCATCTAAGACGGCTCTCTCTAATCTTGTCCGCCACTAGAGCTACGCACGGATACAATCATTTCACATTTTGTCTCTGTGTCAAGCCTCTCATCCACCTAAGCAGTCTCATCTCAGTAACACTTAACTTTGTTTTATGCTTCTCTTTTAAAGGCCAACCATAAATTTTAACACAAGTATTATAAATGTAAATAGCAAACTTTAGGTGTTAGATATGTAAATACATGAGAATTGTGTGGTATGTATTTAAATTTCCCATTTTCTTATTTATTTGTTGCTCTCTTTTCAGGTTCATTTATGATGATTGGAGTATGCCTCATACTGCAGCCAGGCTCAAGTTTCCTTACTACTGGGACCAGCAACATTTGTATGAGCCCAAGGATGAGCTCTGATATTACATATATACATATGCGTGTGTGATGAGCTGCAATGAAGCAAATCCTCAACCTTGATGCACTGGACATATGGCGAAGTCACACATGCTTATATAATGCGGCTTCTGGATCTTTTAGTACGTGTTTATAGCATTTTTCTCAGAAAAAAAACGTTTATTTGCTGGTGCACCATTAATAAACCAGTATTTGTTTAAATAGTATCTAATTCCTTACAATTTTTAATGGACCGTCCTATGTTTCATACTCTTATTAATATGTCATAGATGATGGGTTTTAATTTTATTTTAGTTAATATACTCTAATATTCATAACCAATGGGCATCAAAATAGGATGGTCCATTAGAAATTATGACCCATTGGATTTACTTTTTCTATATACTGAAGTGTCGTATCCTAATTTTATGATTGATTTGATTAAATCATCTATGGATATGTAAATTGATATAAAATGAAGTAATAAATTAATGTTGAGTCACATTTAGTGAGTCGTGATTGAACTTGATGCTACATGGCGCAGGTGTCTTGTCATTTATGTCTTAATAGATATTGATTATTTATTTCATTTAAATTGTAAAATTTTTTTATCTTATAATAAGCTATGCTATGATGCTGTTTGTTCCATCATCATAGAAGCAATTTTCTTAATGGTAGATTTTTTTTTGGTATTTTAAAAAATTATTTTCTAATTATCTATATATATATATATATATANATATATATATATATATATATATATATATGGGATTTGGATAATTTTTTATGTACTTGCTAGTTTCATTTCTTTTTTATTTGATTGGTGTTTGAAGTCTTAGAAAGACAGAGGTAGATCTAGGAAGACTTGGGCTTATTGTATTAAAAATGATCTTAATTTACTAGAACTATATGAAAATATAAAATTAAATAGGACTCAATGAAGAAAGAGGATTCATGTAGCTGACCTCACGTAGTGGGATTAAGACTTTGTTGTTTTTACGTACCTATAAATTCTCTTTTTGTGACTATGAATATGTTTTTTTCATCATGTCTTGCATTATTAGGGTGTATTGCTTTTCCAATTTCTTGCATTTATTAGGGTGTATTGCTTTTCCAATTTCTGACGGTGGTGGAGAGGTATCATTATCCATATATATATATATATATATATATANATATATATATATATATATATATATATATATATATATATATATATATATATATATGATGTTTTGGTTATATTGAAAGAGTCCTTGGATATGTGGTGTTACCATTGCTTGCACAATTAATCGTTGAGAGCGACTAAAGAGTTGTGCATATCTCTAGAGGCTAATCAACTTATTGGAAGCACTAGAGCATCAACTCATGATGTAGCTATTATCACAAAGATGGTGGCACAATGTGTCATGTAAGTATTATCAATTAGGGGTTTAAACGAGTTGAACACGAGCGAGGCGAGGCTCAACTCGTGTTTGACTCGTTTATATTTCGAGCACAAAAAGTGTATTTATGTTTGAGTCGTTTGCTTAGCGAGCTGAACATGAGCTGTTCAAGAAAAAAGAGTGGTTTTGACAACCCTAATGACGTAGTCATAAGATATTATGGGTTGGGGTCAGATTTAAAAATTATTGTTTATATTAAAACATCATTTGAATTTAATTGAATTATTTTTATTCTATCTTCTTAGTTAATACTTTTAATTGATTATAAATCTTTGTAGCCTTGTAGTTAATTAAATTTTTTAAAAATACTATTCATCAATATGTGTGTGTGTGTGTGTGTGTTTAAAGGTTGATCGTTGATCAACCCCAAAGTCTGACCGAGGGGCGGACCACCCTTCCAGACATGTGTACAATTTGATTTTACGCAGAGATCGAACCCCCGATTCGAGGGTCNTATATATATATATATATATATATATATATATATATATATATAATTGATGAGAAGTATTTCGAGTCAAAACGAGTCGAACACGAATGATCAATTTTTTGTTCGTGTTCGGCTCGTTAACTTAGTGAACGAGCCAAACATGAGTTGTTCGCAAATAATGAGCCGTTTTGACAGCCCTATCATCAACAAATATCACAACTCACACCACGTAAGTAATTCGATCGATTTAACAATCGACCTAACAAACAATAAGAAGTTAAAACCACACCAACCACCACTATTAGGGCTCTTGTTGGAATGACTATTGAATGTATCATAGATCTCTTCCTTTTACTTTTCAATATTACAATGAAATCAACTAAATCAAACACATGCCTGTATAATATAAAGAATATAATTTGAGGCATAAAATTCCTCAAGAAGCCTAATTGTACTAGAGTTTACCAAAAATCCATTAGGCAAAGTAGAATATTATTACGCCAAAGCAAATTGGGTTACAATCGACGACACTTGCTACTAGAAAAGAATAACACACAAACAAACAACCTTGCTAGGGCGAGGAGGGAAGGTGGCGGGTGGTATGTTTAGAAGGAGAGAGAGATGTGGTTGCAGGTTTTGGAAGGGGGAAAGAGGTGCAGTTCTAGATTTAGAGGGAGGGAAGTTTGGCTTCAGGTTTGGAAGGAAAGAATATCATGGTATGAAAGAGGCTTGGAAGGTGTTTGTTGCAGGGAAGACAATGGTTGGAAGGTGGCAAGGGGTAATTTGATTGGCGATGAAGGAGCAGAGAAGGGGGTTGTGTCTAGATGGTGGCAAGAGAGTAAGGTGATTGGCGGTGAAGGAGCGGAGAAGGGGTTAAAAGGCGGCTGACGAGGATCGGGTCATGGTAAACTTGAAACCGAAAGGGAGAGCAGGAGGAGGGAGTAGGGGGTGCAAAAGAGTGGGGCAGCCAAAGAGAGGGGCAGGGGAGAATGGTGATAAGTTGAGATGATCATCACCTCGGAGTAGGATATAGCCGAAGTACCAGTTGTCCTCAGATACAACCCTTGAAGGGAAAATATGAGACATTGATGACTGTTTTGACATTAAAATCAATAAAAACTGAATTGGCCCAGCTGTTCTTCAACCAGTTCGGCCCAGCTGTTCTAAAAGAGAAAATAACATATTTATAACAAAATATAACTAAGAGAGGCGACCCCTCCCCTTGGGCGGCACCTTGGCCCCCAAAATAGGGGGCGATTGGCCCTGCACCATCTTGGTTGAATTGGCCCAGCTGTTCTTCAACAAGTTCGGCCCATAGGAAGCCCAATGTCAGTCTCACAGAATTGGGGGAGCTTCTACCTCATTTGTCTAAGCTTTTGTTTGCATGTTGATGGTGATGGAGTTGTTGGATCTTTTTGGGGCTGAAGGACCTTCAACTACGACCCTAGTAGCCTCTGGATTCCACTATTGACTTAAGTGTCTCCCAAAATAGCGGGAAAGTTTTCTCCATTTGCTAGCATACATCTATATTGATCCCACATTCTAGCGATACACTACTGAACTAATCAGAACTTCTTGTCACACATCATCTGTTGAATTTTTTTGAAGATAATCCAAGTATTTCTCAACCTGATCTGAAGTGAGAGTAACTTGAACCTCCCAAAATGGTGATGACCATGAGAATAAGGTATCGATGTTGGTGTCTTGAAATGCTCTCTATCATGATTGTCCTTGTCTAGAATTGACATGTTAGTCATATCTTCCTTTATCGTCGCCAAAATTGATCCCATCGATGCTTCTTTGTCGGCAAGGCGCTTGTGATCTCAGACACCACAGAAGGTAGAAGGATGATGCACATACCATTCTTGGTTAAGGAGTAGGTGTTCATAAACCCATCATATTGTGTCATACGGTCAAATTGTTAAGGTCTACCTAACAAAAGGTAGCAAGCATCCAACGACATTGCATTGCACCACATCTAATATTGCAGCTATCTTCCAATAAAAAACTTCACTAAATAACTCCTGTAAATGTAGACCATATTTTTTATTTTCAATCATGTTAGAGAATACAACTAGGAAGACCTTTGAGTCGTGAGGCTCAATTTTTCCACCATCGTGTAGAAGTCACGTTGTTGTTGTTCCATCTATTAATAATGAGACCACATATTTTTCCATTCACAATGCAATGAGTGTAGAATATGTTGTGTAGAAGCCACTATGATTTCCTTGTATCCTTAGTCTGTGGGTTCTGTTGAACCGTGAGCATCTCACCCTCATCTGGTGAAAGATGATACACCTCACCTTGTTCTTCAGTTGCTAACCTTCTCTACTGCACCCTACTTGATAAAGATAAAGGACAAAACTCGACTTCTCAAGCAACTTGAGGCATTGTGCCCAAATCCATGACAATGAAGCACTTTGGGTTGCGACTGTGGTGGGTGTGCTGCTGACTAGTTTTCTCAACTCTCTAAGGAGTGCTCTTGTTGATGTCTGTAATTATGGGTGGCTATTTGAATGATGGTGGTTGCCTACTATATTTTTATTGCTTCTTCACTTTCAAGACTAAGGTTTGAACATCTCACAATGACTAATAGAGCTGCAGCTGCATAACATCGTTGATAACAAGCTTTTGACACCCTCAGATTTTGGACTATGGAATGTTCCTCTAGCTCGATTAACTCACATTTCATTTGCAACTGGTCAAATTGTGTCATGAATTCCTCCACTTATAAGTCTCTCTGATGTAGGTGACGGAGTCCGATAAACATATCACAGTGATAATAAGGCGTAAATATTTTCTCTACATCTCCTTCATCATCTTCTCCCACCCAGTAATCTTGTCAATGCTCTCTCTCTTTCTTTGTCTTTATAAATTTTCCCACCATAAGGATGCACTCTTTTTCAACTTGATGACCACAATCTTTACCCTTATATCCTCCGACACTTCTTTGCACTCAAAGATTTAGGGTGCGTTTGGGGTTGCTTGTGTGTTTCAAGATAAACAGCTTATCCTAAACTACGACTGCAGACCCACGACTTGCGTTTAGTGTAAAAAAGGAACCGCGTTTCGGATAAGCGGGCAAAATGAGCGATCCAAACGGTACTGCGACGTTTTGAAAAACGCTCTCGCACTTATAAACTGCCTCAAGCAGACCCTTATTCAACTGAATGCAACTATTCGATAAAGTCATGTGAATCCATACCTCTATCGAACTCGGGTAGATTTGCTTTTGTATTGAAACTCTATGTCCTCCATATGCTGCATACTTTCTCGGCCTCCTCTAATATTGAATTCTGAAATCAGGGTTTGTCTTCCTTTGTAATGAAGTCTTTTATAAGGAAAGGATTAATATCCTCCTCCGTTTTATCTTTTTGAGTTTCCCTATTCTGATCTAGGGTAATTTCTGCAAGCCTCTATTGAAGCTGATGGATCTCCATTGTGGGTTTTGGAAGGTGGGAAAAGGCGTGACTGTAGGTTTGGAAGGAGGGAGGGAGTAGTGGTTGTAGATTTGGAATGAAGGGGTAGCATGGGATGATAGAGGCTTGGAAGGTGTTTGTCGTAGAGAAGACAATTGCTATAAGGTGGTAGGAGGGTAAGGTGAATGATGGTGAAGGAGTGGAGAAGAGGGTGGCGGCTGGAAGGTGAGTGGAGGGGAGAAGGCCACAGTAAACATGCTTGAAGGGAGAACCAATAAAGGGAGTAGGGGGTGCAAGAAAGTTGGGCGACATATGAGAGAGGAGGCAGGGAAGAATGGAGATAAGTGGAGATACCCACTACCTTAGAGCAAGATCCTGCATTATAGTATCTTATATTTTTTTAGCCTCTATGACAACAATACAATTTTTTTTTTCACCTCAACTATATCAATTACACCTTCCTACATTATAGTACTAGTAGGAACAACTTCTAATACCGCCAATAATAATAATAATCAGTGTAGTATCAATCACAACAAATTTAAAATTAGAGGTTGTACCAACATGCAATTCCTTTTTATGATATAATTACAACCCCATGAAGCACTAAATATTGAGAAAGGCATTATTATTATTTTGAATCAATTGCTAATAATTTAATTTAATTTCGGGCATCATATTCATTCATATAAGATAAATTTGTGCTTCACAATTATAGTCAAATTTGTTGATTACTATATTATTATTTACATTTTTTTATTATTACTCAATATATTTATGATTGTAATATTATAATTCTATTATATATGCTTGCTCCCCTTATTATATTTTTGTTAACGAGTTTGATGCAATATTGAGTATAATATGCCTATCTATTTATAATGCTTTTATAGATTATTATAAGAAAATAACAAACTTCTATATATATGATATGGTACCTTGTCATTTTATTGGCATTAGAAGGGCNTATGATATGGTACCTTGTTATTTTATTGGCATTAGAAGGGCAATATTTAGTTTAATATTAGGAATAAAAGCTTGTAGAAGATCTCCCATAGGTGTGTTGACTATCTAACTCATGTAATGGGTGCCAACAAATTGAATGCTAGTTTGGACAATGTTTAAGTGATTCAAGAGTTTGCTATTATAGTGTTTGATGACTTGTTTGACTAGTCATTTGATTGTAAAATTTTGTTCATCAAAGATTTAGTTTTGGGTATCACTCCAATTTACAAGACACCATATCATATAACCATTTTTTGAACTCTAGGAGTTCAAGACATATTTACAAGAATTGCTTGACAAATAATTTACCTGATTCAATTTTTCACCTGAAAAAATCATAGTTATTTTTGAGAAGAAAAAAATAAAACATGGGATTGTGTGACGATTATATAGAGCTAAGAAAAATTATTTTGAAGAATAATCAGTTAATATCTTATGTGAATGATATATTTGATTGCATATAAAAAGTTCTTATGTATTTTTAAGATCATCCTCTAAGTTGGGTATCGCCTGTTGAAAATAAAAAAAAATGAAAATGTGCTAGAGTTTGTTTTTTGATCTTTAGTATGATCATTATGAGTTTTTAATAATGCCTTTGGGTTGATTAATACTTCTAATGCTTTTATAAGCTTGATGAATAGAATCTTCAAATTCTATTTTGGTAATTTTGGTATTAAATTCATCATTTATATTTTAACTTACACGAAGAGTAAAGAGAAATATGCTCAACATCTCAAAGAAGGATAGAAAAATCTGTATGTAAGACATTCAATTTTGAATTATAACTTCAATAAGTGTTATTTTTTGGACATTATCAGTGCAACTAAAATTTCTATGGATCATGCTATGGTTTGGGTAGTTATGAATTGGCTCAGATTGAGCATTATTGTAGTGTTGACCTCATTTTTGTATGAGGTAATCTTATCTTTTCTCTCTCTCTATAGAGCTTAGGATCTCACCATAAGCTTTCCTTAGGGGCTCTCTTTGGGAACTAGTGGAGGAACCAATACCAAGATAGAACTTCAACTCCTCTTTACTCCTTATAGTATTATTTACTTGAAATCGAATCCTTAGCTTTGGTTGAGTTGATTAAAGGCAAGTCATTGAGATTCAGTTGAGTTCCCATATGATTGAAAATGTCTTAAGCAACCTTTTGACTCTAGAATCTTAGATCATCTTCCGACCTCTCACTGTGCACTTCTCCTTCACTATTCCTTAGATAACTCTCTCTTTGATTCATAAAGAGTATGTTGGGTATGATGCTCACATTGGTCCAAGGTGAGATTTTTTTTAATATAAAATAAGATAAAGTGGAAAACACAAATTAAAAGCAAAATTAAACAAAATCAAAATCACATGATTGAAATATTAAAATCAAACTCCACAAAATTATAAACTTTAAACTAAAACCAAAATTTAATAAAAAAATCAAATTAATCAAATTTAATATTAAAAAATTACCAAAGTCATCAAAATTCAAATTAAACCTGATTCATTAAAATTTTCAAATTAAAATTAACCTAAAATTAAATTAAACTAAAATTCTTAAGCCAACATAGAGACAATTTTTTAAAAATAAAAATTAAATATGACATTGCAAAATTAAAATATCAACCCAAAATTAAAATCAAACATAATCCAAACACAAAATATCAAAATTAATTAAAATCAAAATCCAATATAATTGAATTAATCAAAATCAACATTTACTTAATAAATCTAAAATGAGGAAAATCGAAATTGAAAATTAACTTGAATTTGAAGTCACAAACTTTTAAAATCTAAAACAAAGTAAACACCTCACATTTCACATTAAGGTCCAAATTTCAAAACCCTGCCACAAAATTTTATAAATCCCAGTTCATCATCCCAAAGCCTAAGCCCAAATTCACAACCTAAATCCAAAGCCATGAAGCCTTCATGGCAAGCCAAAATCAAACCCAAGTTATTCAACCCCTCATCTAAGCCAAGTTTTGGCTCATGACAAGCCAAACCACAACTAAAATTCAAAACCAAGCCACTTTGCCATCCAACTCCACATTCCATGCCATCTAAGCTAAGCCACAAACTCTCATAAAAAATCACATCAAGCAAACAACCCATGACACCTCCATGACCCAAGTCATCTCCAAGGACAATTTAAGCCATGGTAAACTCCCCATGACATGGTCACCAAAATCTAAGAGGCTAAATTCCACAAAATCAAGAAACTAATGGACCAAAACCACCCAAGGACACCTCATCTTGCCAAATCCCATGGCTTAAACCCTCATGACAGAATCATGACCTAGCCACCTAAAATTCAACCCTAAACTCCACTCAAGTCCTAAACCCCATCAACCTTCAAAATGCCAAATAACATAGCCATTACCCCCCTCTTCATGGGTAGTCAAATCCTCATGCCCTCATGACGAGCTATAAAAAAAAAACTTCAAATATATATATATATATGTATATATATATATATATATATATATATATATGTATATATATATA